>CAUYLG010035318.1:0-38216 GCA_963573385.1 Cacajao melanocephalus
ATTATTTCATTCCTTTTTATGGCTGAGTAGTACACCATGGTATATACACCAAAATTTCTTTATCCACTCATTGACTGATGGGCATTTAGCTGGTTTCATATTTTTCCAATTGTAAATTGTGCTGCCACAAATGTGTGTGCACGTATCTTTTTCATATAATGACTTCTTTTCCTCTGGGTAGATACCCAGTAGTGGGGTTGCTAGATCAAATGGTAGTTCTACTTTTAGCTCTTTAAGGAATCTCTACACTGTTTTCATAGTGGTTGTGCTAGTTTATATTCCCACCAGCAGTGTAAAAGTGTTCTCTTTTCACCACATCCACACTGACATCTATTATTTTTTGCTTTTTTGAGTATGGCCATTCTTGCAGGAGTAAGGTGGGATGACATTTTGGTTTTGAGTTGTATTTCCCTGATCATTAGTGATGTTGAGCATTTTTTCATATGTTTGTTGGACATTTGTGTATCTTCTTTTGAGAATTGTCTATTCATGTCCTTAGCCCACTTTTTGATGGGATTGTTTGGTTTTCTTCTTGCTGATTTGTTTGAGTTCCTTATAGATTCTGGATATTAGTCTTTCGTCAGATGTATAGGTTGTGAGGATTTCTCCCACTCCATGGGTTGCCTGTTTACTCCACTGATTATTTCTTTTGCTATGCAGAAGCTTTTTCATTTAATTAAGTCCCATCTATTTATCTTTGTTTTTGTTGCACTTGCTTTTGAGTTTTTGGTCACAGAAGTCCTTGCCTAAGCCAATGAAAAGACAAAATTCTTTACCAAAAAACGGTAACAACTAAGACAACAAAAGGAACTACTAATTACACAGAATATATAAAAAATAAAACTGAAATATACATCCCCAAAGGACTTATATATAATAAAACTGGTGTTGGGAAGGAAGACAATACCTTCTAAAATTGCCACTCGAAAATCTAAATCGAGAATTTGTCACCAAGAGCATGGAGGGCAAGTTTTCCTGATTGAGTACATATTCTTTGATTTACGCATACATACATATACACACGCACACACACACACACACACATACTCACAAAGCATGAATGCACATATGCATGCACACAGTGTATGCCTGAACTTGCAAGTACTTTAAATGTTTGCAAGTGAAATAATACGAGCACATTTCAGAGGTGCTTTGTCTTTGCCACTAGACCAATTATGCATTTATAATCTATTTAGTGAGCATTCATTATAGTCACACATTGTGCCAGTTGCTTTTATGAGGATTTAATACACAACCAAACCAAGGCAAATTGCTTCACATGTATTATTTTATTTGCTCCTCACGGAGGACATTCTTTTCCTCCTTTTTTTCATGAGGAAACTGGAGTTTCAATCACTAAATAATCTCCTGAAGTTTCCCCAGTGAATGAAGAGCAGGACTGTGAACCCAAGGTTGTCTGTTGGGCTCCAAAATTTGAGGAGTCAGGCAGAATGCTAACCTGGGTTCACACAAAAACAACCATGATACTTAAAATCTTTTAGTCCTCACAGTACATTGAGTATAGTAGGTGTGGACAGATGAGTGGATGGATGGATGAATGAATGGCTGGATGGATAGATGGATAAATGGAAAGATGAATGGATGGACAGATTGGGAAGATGAAGGGTGGTTGTTCTCTCCATAATAAGGGATGTACATAAACAAACATCCTTCTGGATATGGAGAGCCTCTATTACTATCTATATTAGGTAGGTAGGTAGAAAATAAATATATATATATATATATATCTGTTTCATGAATTTAATTTTCCTTAAAGTTTCCTTTAATGTTTATATCTGAATATACAGCACAGATGGAAGTATTTATAAATGAAGTTTCCCAAATGTGTCTGTATGCCCTGAGCTCAGTTGAGGAACACATGTAAATAGCAAGTCTAGGTTTTAATCCCTGCATGGATCTGGTAGTTTCACCAGCTTTTCCCATACCAAACCTTTCTGTGCAACCAGCTGCCTCCCCTCAACAGAAGTGGCCTGGCCACAGCAACCTCCAGGAAAAAAAAAGGAGGGGGAAAGTCTACACACCCACATCTGCTATATAGCAACATGCATTCAGCTAGCAGAGCCACAAAATCCTCTCTGTATAAGGCGATCAGCATTTTCTCAGGATGGCCAAACCCTGAGCATGAAAGTAGGAAACTCGAGTAAGAAAGAACAAACCTACACATGAGCTGCATGAAGCACAGGCGCCAGGACGGACACCAGAGCCAGGGCAGCCCATTTCCAACAAGCCACAGGCCCTGCACAAGCGGGGCACTCCTACATAAACACTGATGGGACGCTCCAGGAAGGTTTTTGCACACATTGTTTAATGAATCTTCATCTTGCTAAAGTTCATATTGTGTTGATCCCATTCTGCAGATGAGGAGTGTAAGGTTTCCAAGCAGTCAGATGATTTACAGGACAGAGCCAAGAATCAAGCCCGGGTCTGTCTGATTTCAAAGCTAGTGTGATTCCAAACACACTGCACTCCTAATGGTCCCTTCCTGTCCCTGATTCATCCATCTGTCATCCAGCTGCATAGTACAGCTCCCCAGGTGCACAGTAATGTGAGACTTAGTTAAATAACAGTAATGAAGACCCATATGAAATGTTTACAGCCATATTGTTTTCCTGATTGTAGAGTGACTGGGTGCTCCCTGCATCTGACGAGCATTTGGCTTTGAGATTTAACCAAGACTGCTCAAAGTACACAATCACAGCCCACAGGAGAGCAGATACTGTGTCGAAGACAGGGAAATGACCAGTGTGATCCATTTTGTGTGCAAGCTATCACGATGCTAGAGACTTTGATCAAGTGGGTCTCCCTGAGATGAAAATAAGACCCTAGTTCAAAGCAGTAAGCACGCTGATGCATGTTCTTGAGAGCACAGCTTTCACCTGTTTCGCAAAGAGGAGTGAGGAACCCCAGAAAATGGGAAGCACCAACTCAGGGATTCCTGTTTTGTTTTGTTTTTGAGACAGAGTCTCGCTCTGTCACCCAAGCTGGAGTGCAGTGGCGCAATCTCAATCTCAGCTCACTGCAACCTCCGACTCCCTGGTTCAAGCAATTCTCCTGCCTCAGCCTCCCAAGTAACTGGGATTACAGGCATGAGCCACCACTCCCAGCTAATTTTTTGTATTTTTAATAGAGATGGGGTTTCACCATGTTGGCCAGGATGGTTGCAATCTCCTAACCTCGTGATCTGCCCATCTTGGCTTCACAAAGTGCTGGGATTACAGGCGTGAGATACCTCACCCAGCCTTGAAGGCCAGTTTTTTAGGTGTTGTCCCACAGCAGCTATGGAAAAGGTTTGGTGTTGGCACCTGTTTGGCATTCAAAGCCAAACTCAGGCTATTTTCCAAGCGTTCTGTGCTTGGCCTTCCAGGACAGGAAATGCAGATGAACATCCTAAACAGACCTCTCTCCAAGTTGAATTCAGAATGCTCCTAAATCCCTGTTCAATCTGCCTACAATGCTTCACCACGAGTTACAGTGGTTGCAAAGCTGCACTGTGTTCATTACCAGGAGCACACTTCACAGCTGATTTCAAATTTCCACAGATGACAACTGTGAAAGTGGGCAGCCAATTGGCCCTTAGCTGTTAGCCAAAGAGCATAGATTCTCAAGAAAAAGAAGTCAAGGATGAAGCCATGGCAAGATTGACATTTGGAATCTAAATTTGACACTGCTGGAAAGGGCCAAAGGCCTCCAGCCCTTGTGTTCTGGAAGCCACTGTTTCACTAAAAAGGAGAAGGATGTCCCTGACAGGTCAAGCAAATGTTTTCAGGACACTGTGGGGTTCCCAGCCACAAACTGCGTGTCAAAACAGAGACCTCGAAGGTGTGGGCATCAGGCAGAATTGATGTGCAGCTAAGGGAACAGGAAACAATAAGATAATAACCGCCACTGAAGCCTAGAAACCAAGAACAAACAAACACACACGCAGGGTCCCTGGGATGTCACCTCATGGGCCTCCTGCCAGGGAGTTCTGAGGGGGCACAGAGCTTCCCTCCCTTGCCATCTCTCTGAAGCCCCCCACCGTGAATTCTAGGCGAAGGCTGTGCTTCCCTACAGCTAGGCTGGAAGGGAAAGAACTTTCTTTAAACTACAGCTGAGGAAGTCAAGACTTCAAGAAGCAGTTTGAATAGCAGGGAGCTGGATAGAGAGCAGGCACAAGATCCAAAGTTACCTCCAGAATCAGTCAAGTCTGCAGTCTCACTTTTATACATAATAGGAAATCCAAAGAGCAGAGGATGTGGCCCCAGCAAAACATTATAATAAGAAAACCCACGATATACAATGTAGAACTTCTTACCATAAGCATGCCTTACTTTTCTATTTCTTTAAAAGCCACTAAAAATATAAAAAATAAAAATTCTATGAAGTAGATATCATGGGTATCACTGTCACCACATTCTATGAGTAACTACTCTACCCAAGGTCACATAGTTAATTAGTGGAGAACTAGAACTCAGGCCTTCTAACGCTTAACTATTTCTTCAGGTCACCTCACCAAAGACATCTACAATAGCTTCGTAGATTCCAACTTTTTATAGGATGTTTCATAGCAGTAAAGGTAACTTTACAGGCCAAATGAGTGGTAACTCCCTTTAGATGTCAGCAAGGTGGGAGAAAGAGCCCGGGTGACTGTCTTATTCAGCTGAGGCCTCATGTATACTCGGCACACAGACGACAGCCTCCCACGCCCCAGGCACTCCTCGAGGTTCCGGGAATGCAAACGCGTTAAGAAATGGACCCCAGCCACCTGAGTTCACACAGAGAAGAGGGGGCAGAGAAGTAAAGAGACTTCACAATACAGCATGAGAGTACTGGGATGGTGGTGGGTGCAGGATGCCACAGCAGCATTTATCAATGTTTATTGGGTCCCACATTAGGCCAGGCCCTGGGGATGCAGGGACAAATAGGAGGAGGTCCTTATCTTTGAGGATCTCTCTAGCCAGGGGAAGTAAATTAACTCAGCATAATGGGATCAGCCAATAAGTGTTTTAGCGGACATTTGAATAGAACTCAGAGGATGGAGGAGAGGATTCTGAGCTGCTGGACATCTGGCACTCACTGCGTAACCCCTAGCAAAGGCCCACAGTCAGCATGGCCCAAATGCACTACCAACTCTCACCACTGTGCTCCTCCATCCTTCCCTCCAACTGTTGGAATAACTGAGAAAGTTCAGGGGTTCGTCTCACTTCAAAGCGGTTTTCCTCATTGTCACTGTTCTTGTGAAGCAATCCTTCAGCTCTCTGTTTGCCTTCTCCTTGTTTTCTCTGCCAGGCCTTGTGGGGCCTTCAGAGAGAAATCCATCTGGGAATAGCCCTCCTCCCAGAAAAGTCCATCAAAGGCAGCTCCTGTGGGTAAAAGGCTCTACAAGCAGAGGGCAGCTGTAAGAACCACACCAGCTGCTCTCCTGGGTCAATAGGTCAAGCCCAGCAAAAACTCAAGCTCATATTTCTGACCCTGAGTGCCTCAATAAACTTTAGAGGACATTTTGAGTACTGAAGTGATATTTGTAAAACTAGAAGTGGGGTATTTCTACTCTGGTGTAATAGCAAAGAAAAATTCAAAATGGCTGACAAATGGCTATCATTGAGTCAAGTAAGAGAACTGAAAAACCTGCTGGAAAAAGAAAACACTCCTGAGACAGAAAGAGTTGGAGGTATGGATTCTAAATTGATCTTCCAACACAAAGAGACAGTTCAAGAGAGAAGTTAGATATAAATCAAAAGTGACCTGTAGTCTCGGTCCTCTGGAAGAAAGAAGGAAGCCTGAGAGCATTTGCAGGTCTCTCCACAGAGCAATTACACAGACCCTAACACTGAACGTTTTTTTGTTGTTGTTGTTTTCATTTTTTGTTTGTTTTTTTGAAGCAGAGTCTCACTCTGTCACCCAGGCTGGAATGCAGTGGCATAATCTCTGCTCACTGCAACCTCCGCCTCCTGGGTTGAAGTGATTCTGCCTCAGCCTCCTGAGTAGCCGGGATTACAGGTGCCACATTAAGTCCCACATTAAAAAAAAAAAACTGTCTGGCTAATTTTTATGTTTTTAGTAGAGACGAGGTTTCACCATATTGGCCAAGCTGATCTCAAACTCCTGACCTCAGGCAATCCACTCACCTTGGCCTCACAAAGTGCTGGGATTACAGGCGTGAGCCACCATGCCTGGCCAGTGAAGGTTTTCAACAGCTTGTTTTCTTCTACTAAGCACAGCACCTTGATACATAAAAGTGGATCCTAGTAAGCATTGCTTAAATGAGTATTCTAGTGTGATTATTTTCATTAGAAATATGCTTACACTGCAAATGTGGATGCATCTATTGATGTGGTCTATAGGCCTTCATGATATTTTTATGAAGGTAAATGAAAAAGTAGGAACAGTGAACTAAGGGGATGGCCCCATGTGTCTCAAGGCCTCAACCAACTACTCTTCTTCCTTTCTTCCTTTCTCTCTCTCTCTCAGCAGCAGGAAATTCGATCACTGAGCCTATAGCAAAGGCAGCCAGTCAATAGTTCAGAGTGGAAAAAGCCCCTCTGGGAAAACTCATATAACTGACCCAGCAGAAGGGAAGTAATCAGAGTATGCCTCATGCCATGTCCCTACTGGCCAAAAATACACAAATTTGGGAATACATATAAGCAAAATAACCTGGTATATTACTACAGAAGAATTAAGACAAGGATCAGGAAAGGGAACAGTTTGATGGGAATCAAGAATCTTTGATTACTCATCTCCTGCAAAGACAATCTGAGAGAAAACACAGTGACATCATTAGCCATCAATCATTTATTTGTGGCTCCAGACTACTTCAACAAAGCAAGCCATATGAATTTTTTGTTTCTTTGTGCATAAAAAAAGTTATGTTTACAGTATACTGTAGTCTATTAAGTGTACAGTAGCATTATATCTAAAAATGGTACATATCTTAATTTTGAAATACCTTATTGCTAAAAATTGCTGACAATCATTTGAACCTTCAGCAAGTCATCATCTTTTTACTGATGGAAGGTCTTGCCTCAGTGTTTCTGGCTGCTGACTGATCAGGGTGGTGGTTGCTAAAGGTTGAGAGGGCTGTGGTGATTTCTTAAAATAAAACAATGGTAAAATTTGCCATATTGATGGACTCTTTCTTTCATGAAAGATTTCCTTGTAGTATGCATTGCTGTTTGATAGCGTTTTACTACAGTAGAACTTCTTTCAAAATTGGAGTCAGTCCTCTCAAACCCTTCCACTGCCTTATCAGCTAAGTTTATATAATATTTTAAATCTTTTGCTATCAGGTCAATAATATTCACAGCATATTCAGCAGGAATAAATTCCATCTCAAGAAACAACTTTCTGTACTCAACCATAAGAAGCAACTCCTCATCTGCTCAAGTTTTGTCATGAGATTGCGGCAATGCAGTCACATCTTCTGGCTCCACTTCTCATTCTAGTTCTCTTGCTATTTCTACCTCATCTGTGGCTACTTCCTCCACTAAATTCTTGAGCCCCTCAAGGTCAACTATGAGAGACAGAATCAATCTCTTCCAAACTCCTGTTCATGTTGATATTTTTACCTCCTCCCATGAATCTTAAATGTGTTTAATAGCATCTAGAATGTTGAATCCTTTTCAGAAAGAATTTTACTTATCCCAGATCCATCAGAAGAATCACTGTCTATGGTAGCTCTAGCCTTACAAAATGTATTTCTTACATAATAAGACTTGAATACCAGAATTACTCCTTGAACCCTGGGGTGTAGAATGGATGTTGTGTTAGCAAGAATGAAAACTACATTAACCTCCTTGTACATCTCCATCAGAGCTCTTGGATGACCAGGTATATTGTCAATGAATATTTTGAAAGGAATATTTTTATCTGAGCACTCAGTCTCAACAGTGGGCTTAAACCCTGCTGTAAACAGGTGTGTTATCATCCAACCTTTGTTGTTCCATTTATAGAGTACAAACAGAGTAGAGTGAGCATAATTCTTAAAAAGCCTCAGGATATTGAAATTGTAAATGAGCATTGGCTTAAATTTAAACTCACCAGCTGTATTAGCCCCTAACAAGATAGTCAACCTGTGCTTTGAAGCTCTGAAGCCAGGCATTGACTTCTTTCTAGCTATGAAAGTCCTACATGTCATCTTCTTCCAATACAAACAAGGCTGTTTCATCTACATTGAAATTGTGTGGTACAGCATAGCCACCTTCACCACTGCTCTTAGATAGGTCTTCTAGATAACTTGCTGTAGCTTCTCCATCAGGACTTGCTGCTTCACCTTGCACTTCTATGTCATAGAAATGGTTTCTTTCCATAAACTTCATGGACCAACCTCTGCTATCTTCAATCTTTTTTTTCTGTAGCTTCCTTACCTCTCTCAGCCTTGATAAAAATTGGAGAGAGTTAGGGCCTTACTCTGGATTAGGCTTTGGCTTACGGAAATGTTGTGGCTAGTTTGACCTTCTATCCAGACCACCCAAACTTTCTTTATATCTGCAATGGGGCTGTTTCACTTTCATATTATTCATGTATTCACTGGAGTAGCACTGTTAATTTCCTTCAAGACCTTTTCCTTTGCTTTCACAACCTAGCTAACTGTTTAGTGCAAAAAGCCTCTTTCAGCCTATTTCAGCTTTCTACATGCCTTTCTCCCTAACATTAATCATTTCTAACTTTTGATTTAAAGTGAGAGTCAAGTGATTCTGCCTTTCACTTGAATACATAAAGGATATTGTAGAATTATTAATTCTAACTTCAATACTGTTGTTTCTCAGGTAATAGGAAGGTCCACGGAGAGGGAGAGAGATGGAGGAATGGCTGGTTGGTAGAGCAGTCAGAACACATGCATTTACAGATTAAGTTCATCATCTCATGTGAGCACAGTTCAAGACAATTGCAATGGTAACATCAAAGGTCACTGATCACAGATCATCATAACAGATATAATAATAATGAAAAGGTTTGAAATACTGTGAAGATTGCCAAACTGTGACACAGAGACTGAGGTGAGCACATGCTGCTGGGAAAATCACACCAATAGACTTGTTTGATGCAGGGTTGCACAGGCCTTCAATTTGTAAAAAAAAAAAAAAAGAAAGAAAGAAAAAACGCAATTGCTTCAAAGGGCAATAAAGAGAAGTGCCATAAAACAAGGTATGCCTGTAATTCACCTCTCTTTCTCCTCTGTTCTGGCTCATGTATTGGTTCCCATTGAATGTCTCATAGGCAAATACTCTTTCTTGGTCAATCCTTTGTAGGTATATTCTGAAAAATGCATTCCAATTTTTAAAGACCCTAGCCAAAGATTTCCCTCAACTAAAACCATCCCTTCCCACCCCACATAAACACCTCAATCCCCTGAAGAAGGAGGCTTAAGCTTTCCCAAGTTTGTGACTCGTTATTACTACAATGGACAATTCACTGAGAACTGAAAAGTTTGAACTTTCGAAATTTGAATAACTTTGGTTTTGCCCATTCAAATAATAAAATGTTAATTTTTTTCCCCAACACTTATTCACTGATTCATTGAGCAAGTGTTTATGGATCCAGGCCCTGGGGATGCTCCATAAGTGACATCATTCTTCCCCTCAGGAAGCTATTGTCCAGGACTCAGTTTACCTTCCTTACCCACAGTGACAATTTTCAAGCTTGCTACAGGATCTAAACTAAGAATCCACCAGATGACTGTCAAAGGCAGTTATCCTCCTCTTTGAAAGTGACTTTACAACTTATTGGCCAATTTTATCACAAGGATTCCCACGAGGACTACCTGGAGCTTCCGGGAGGCTTAAGTGAGAAGAGGTAGGTGAAAGGTTTTTGTAAGCTCTAAAGCTCTATATAAATGTAATGTATTGTGACAATGACCTCCTTCTACCCAGCTCTTACAACTTACAGATTTTTCTCTCTTTTTTTTTTGCTGGTGGTGGTATGGAAGAAAAGAAAATATCAGTAAGGCTATGAAGATAGACTTTGAAATTTTAAGGGCATTGCAAAACCTGGATTATGCCTTTTGCCACTGCCGCCACCACCAAGAAAAGGAATATTTTCATATGGGGAGCAGGATGCAGAATGAGAGGACGATTTAAAGCAGATAGCCCAGGAAAACAGATGTGAGTGGGCAACGGTGTTGGAAGCCTGGAAGATGAACACTGCCTTAAATTTAAAAAAAAAAAAAAAAGAAGAAGAAAATACATGCTGCAAACAGACTTCAAAACCAACATTAACCCTGGGCAAGAATTGAGAACTAATTATAAGAACAGCTGCTAATATATATGAAGGCTTGTCATGTGCCAGATAGCATGCTACGCATTATGTATTAATTCACTTCCATTTGGTAAGAACTCATCGATAAGAAATTAGCTGATACATGTATAATTAGTTAATACATGTAGAACAGTGCCTGGCACATAGTAAGTACTCAACACTCTAGCAGGATTATCAGCCCCGTTTTATAGGTGTGGAAACTGAAGACAAAGAGACAAGTCTGTGCATTTACATTAAATTTCAGTGACAGAGCCAAGCTGCCTGATCTTAAAGTCTGGAGGAAAAACATCTTCAAGGACCTTTCTATATTTAAATTTTTATTATTCTTTGAATGACTAATTTAATTCAACACACAGTACCTCCTTTAAGTAAAAGACTCCAAGTTCCAGGAGAACTTGGCATTTTTAAATACTTACTTTGAGTAAAAGACTCCAAGTTCTAGGAGAAAAGGGAACTGGGTTGTATCACTGCTATATCCCCAGTCAATTAATTGCAGGCATTTGGAAGAATAAAAATTAAGCCATGATACTGCAGATGCTCATGAGCCAGTGGAAAGATACCTGCTTAAAAACCTAGTATCTGCCTGGTTGATAAATGACTACAATAGAAGGATGTGCTGGGGGATGAGAAACCACAGATCAGGGAGAAACCTCTTGAGCTGAGTGTCCTTCACTGTGAGTCAATGTTAGAAAGCTTTGAAGCATAACCAGGCAGGAAGGGGGCTGATGCCCTCTTGGTTTAATAAGGCCAACGTTGTTAGTCTGTTATAAATAGGGTTAAGGTTATGTTAATAGAAAGAATATTAATTTCTCCTAATGACCAGATGGAGGTCTTTAGAAGGAAATTAGTCCCAGGGGTCATAAACCGCATTTGAGTTCTTATACTTTGGGAGAAAGCCAACCCAGCCTAGAGTCAAAGCCCTACTGTGTGTTCCACCCCATCCCCCAAAAAATCCTCTAGACCAGATCTCACCCCTAAATGGTACCACGGAGTGAGGTGCCTGGAACAAGGATACAAGGCCCTACCCACTCTGCCACCACCACTTCCATCCCACACCACACTTGACCAAAGAAAGCTTTGGGAAAATCACGTAAAACCCTTCAAAAAGAACTCCTTAAATCCTCCACTAATCTCCTGAGGGTGTGACTAGCTAGAGTGATTGTGTTGAGGCAGCAACGTTAACCGTCATTCAGAACTACCTTTTCCCAAAGTTGTTTACAGACTGCAATAGCCACATGACAGTTCTAACCTTTGAAACACATGTGGAAGGTTTTAGGCAGGGCTCCAAAGAAAGTTCCCAAAAGGGAGGAGAAGGCATTCTCAACTGTCATGCACCCTTTTGCCTTTCAGTCTTCCACTATCCTCCTTCCAGAAACGCAGACATGGTAGCTGGAGGCGTGGCAGCCCATTCACAGCCACAAGGAAAATGTCGAGAGACTCACAGAGCTCTCATCTTAAAATCTCTGTGCTACCAAGTCAATATCACAAACTAAATACCTAAGGATTTATTCTTATATGATAAAAATGAATTCGTATTTTGTTTAAGCCATTGTTATTTGGGTTTCCATTTCCAAAACTGGACTCAAAACTCTAAGCAGTCATAGACTGCTAAAGAGCAATAAGGTACAGTACAAAGAGCTGGGAGGTCAGACTCATAGTGGAGCCCTAGTTCTTTAGGAGCTCTGTGACCTGAATAAATGACACTCATCTGTAAAGGGGAGTGTCTTACTGTGGGTGCTCCCAAAAGCCAAGTCTGAACAAGGACTTGGGTGGCAGCAGGTGATTTATTTGAAAGTGATCCTGCGAAGCCAGAGAAAGGTAGTGGACAAGGAAGGAGGGAAGATCAATAAAGAGTGTGCTATTGAGCTGGGTCTCACTGTGGACAATTCTGATTCAAACCCCTGGGGGATCATCAAAGAAAATTCTGTAGAACCTTCTTACTGAAAACGTGGTCCACGAGCCAGCAGCATCAGCATTAGCCGGCAGCTTGTCAGAAAAGCAGAATCTAGTCCCCATCCCAGACTTCCTGAATGATAATTTGCACCAGGAGATCCTGTGCACATTCAAGTTTCAGATGTCCTGGTAGAGGAGGCGCCTCAATGTTGGGTGTTGGAAAGACAGAAGGCTCCTGTCACTCATTAGTAGAGAAAACATTTGCTTTCTTGGATTTCCTGGTTGAACGGACTTCCATAGCTTAGGAGAAAACCCTAAAGAAGAAAAGCTGGGAGATTCAGCAAGTGCCTGAGGTGGGAACCCTTCATGAGGGGAAAACGGATCACCCAGGCTGAGGGAATGGGTTGTGGAGCACCAGCAGCATCCGCAACTGTGGGTAGTTATAATACTTAGTTCATATGGACATTGGAGACATGAAATGAGCTACTGTATATAAAAGGAGAGTAGCCCAATAGCCTATTGCTGTCATAATTATAGCTACAACAACCAACCTCATTTGGAAAGACATCTTATGACTTATATGAGAAAAGCTAACCTAGTTCCTGTATCTCCAACTCCCTGAGATAAGGAGAAGCACAGTCCTTGACCTCAAGGAACTTACAACCTTGATAGGGAGATAAGGCTTGGGGACATGAAGCAATACAAGACTGACGCCACACATTATGTTATAACACACTCACATGAGAATTAGAAAGAGTCCTTTTGTGTGTTTATTATATACTAGGCACTCTTCTAAGGGGTGTATGTGTGTGCGTGTGTGTGTGTTTGAATTTATTTGATCCTTACAAGAACCCAATAAGGTAGGTTCTATTATTAGCACCATTTCACAGATAAGGAAATTGAGGCACCAACAGGTGAAGTGACCTGCTCAGAAGCTATACATTTAATCGCCACACGCCACTAAAACTAGTATAGCTCCACATTTCTTGTCATCCTTCCTGCAGTGAGCCTCTCACTGTGATTTTTAGACATGTTCTCTTTCTCCATGCTTAACTCTCCTTCAAGGTAAGCAAGTTGCCTAACGCTGTCATCATTGTATAGATAGCGTGGGAATTGGAGTTCAGTGGGATTACATTTCAGAGCAGAGCAATGGCCAGAGCTCCCTTAAAGGCTTAGAGGAACCAAAGCCAGCTAAGCTCGTATTCACCCGGAGGTCAGGGAGAGTGGGTGGACAGTGCCTAGATCTGGAATCAGGAATGCTGAGTTCTGAGCCAAATGTGGCCACTAACTAAAGTCATTTAGCTATTTGAGTCTCATTGTTCTCTTCTACAACCCCAAGCGGGTAGGATTAGCTCACACACTAGTGCGCCCTTATAGCTTTAAATTCCTATGGCTGGATGACTTGCTTAAGCCCTCTACTCAACTCTCAATCCTCCTGGGAAAATAGCTATAATGCAAAATCTGAAAGTAAAGAGAGTTTTTCCAGTTTTATTTGCTATAATGTTCTTTTACCAAATATTTAAATATTGATCATTTAAGAAGCTGCAAAGTCAAAGACCCACATAATATTTATAAATATTCTATGGATGTCACCTCTCATCTAATTTCGAGGTGTGCTGTACTTTCAAGACTATTTTCTAATTTTACAAAGCATTTGCACTTGGACTAACCTGGCCTTCACTTTATACTCTCTATATCTAATTGATTTGCTCTCTGTGACATGATGTAGCCCTCAGCACCCCTGCTCCTTCCACAATTGTACTGTATAACTTCATCATTAATGCCACGATGTGGACTCACCCCAGCAACCTCTTACTGTATGTGCTAGGTTACTTTCTTGCTGCAGTGATGCCGTCTTCCTACCAGTGTGCAGTTTCTTAAATGGATCAAAGATCAGAGCCTATCTTCTGAAAACTCACCCTCCAGACTCCAATTTTCCAGAAATCCATCCTTTGAAAATACCAGTTGGACAACTTCAACACAAACAGAAAAATGCCGTTCTGTAGGCTTCAGGAAAAATATTCATGAAGATACCCTATCCAGTCAGTTCTCTCTTTGTGCACATACAATCCTCCTCCACCCTCAAGAAAAGGTCCTATGAATTGAGAGGATGCTCAGGCCCTAAGAAAAAGTCCAGAAAGGGGATGATGTGAATGGCGCATTGTTCTATTCTGCCAGTTGCTCTGACTCAAGGACCACAGGTTAATTTCACAATCTTCCCCTTCCCCTCCCCTTTCTATTTTTCTTTTAAAGCAAATAAGGCATCAGCAGGACTCTCAAAGTAATTTAAAAGTCATGTTATAAGCATCTATCACTGTAAAGGATACAGCGTCCACTATTTGCAAGGAACTGTAGAAACACAAATAGCACAAACTCAGTTCCTGTCCCTTCAACTCCCTAAGATAAAGACAGTACAGTCTCTGACCTCAAGGGACTTACAACCTTGATAGATAAGACTTGGGGACATGAGGCAATACAAGACCAGTGCCACACATTATGTAATAACGCACTTACGTGAGTATTAGCAAGTATCCATGGCTGGAATTTCCCCTGTTCTCTTCCCCTCTTCAGTGCCTTCAACATGTTCTCTTAAGCTAACATTGTTATTTGTGCCTAGTTGAAAGACTGCTCTCTCCCGTACCTGGGCAGCAGAGACAAAGACCCTGACTTCTCTGAGCAGCCCGAAAAGCAACAAAGGGGAATTGGCACAACTGGAGTTGAGAAATTGGCAGAGAGGTGATAAGATAGCATTTAAAGTCATAGACATTGCTCTCAGCATTTATTAACTGTAATTCAAGAGAGGGAAAAGGAAGAAAATCCTCCCCACACTGGAGGTCCTTTGGAATACGCACTTAACAGTGTCTATGGAAAAACTGGCATGTTCTTAAAACACATGTTACTCCTCTCCCCTCCTGCACCCACAGCAGACATCACTGATCAATGACGGCACTCTTCCCTGCTGAGCACTGTGTGTCCTTAACACTGTTCTCAGCACGGCACTCCAAGCAGCCACTGCCATTGACCAGAGCTGCCACAGGAGATGAAGCCTCATCTATCCTAGTTAGTGAAAGGGAGTGAAGATACCTGGTGCTGCCGTCTGGGTCCCCTCCCCTTCCCACAAACACAGCATGTTCATCCACACGTCCTAGCCATTGCAGGTCAAGACACTGTAGTTGAGTGTTCTCCCTTCTCCTTTTTCAAAGCAGAGTCATCCTTTGAGGTCTGGTTCAAATTTCATTTTTTCCAAGAAGCCTCTAGGGTGCCCCAACCCAATGTTCCTTCACCCAATCTCCCTTTCCTTCCATTTCCCAAGGGCTGCCTTCTGATACTACACAAGGGAGCTCTCTCCTGTGCCCTCGTTTTGTTTCCTTATCACTCTTTCTTCCTGTACTAGACTTTAAATGTCTTCCAAAGTTTTTAAAAACTTGGTTCAAAAAAAACTAATACAGGACATTGGATACAGTAGAATATCTGGTGAAGAGGGGTTTTGTTTGTTTTAAATTTCGATGATGGAATTGTTACTTGGGGGTGACTTTTAGTTTTGCTTTCTAGAAGCAGAAGCTGCCATTTGCTTTGGAGCCCCTCCCCTCTTTATCTCGGGAAGCTCATAGGCTTTTCAGTTCCATTAAAGGAAGATAAGCCCCCACTCATTGTCCCTGGAGGAAACTGTGAGGTCTTCTTTTATTTGCATGTATGTGCCAAAGACAGACATGTAAAGTGAGCTCCCAAGCCAGACTGTACACTCGAAAGCAGAAGACAAATGGCTTTTCCTAGAGAGAAATGCATACTGGACTGTCAGCTCTCCCCGTTCCCTACCTGTCATGGACTGAATATCTGTGTCCTCTCCAGATTCACATGTTGACATTCTAACCCCTGATTTGATGGTATTAGAAAGTTTGGGGGGTGATTAAGTCTTAAGAGTGGAGCCCTCATTAATAAGATTAGTACCCTTGAGAAAAGCCCCAGAGAGCTCTCTCACTCCTTTTACCAAGTGAGGACACAGAGAGAGAAGAGTTATCTATAAAGCAGGATGTGGGCCCGCACCAGACACTGAATCTGCCAACACCTTGATTTTGGACTCCCCAGCCTCCAGAATTGTGAGAAATAAATGTTTATTGTTTAAGCCACCTACTCTATGTTTTTTTTTTGTAACAGCAACTCGAACAAATGAAAACATTACCCCCAATGGAGTTAATAAGAGTGAATACCTGGGACTCTGGGGAATGTACTGAGGACCACTAGTCTAGGTCATGGAGCCCGCTCTTAGTTAGACTTCTTGAGAGAAGGGAGAGGACTGTGCTGGGCTTGGAACAAATGTGCAAGGAGTGGTTCTTCCTTGAGATATGGGGCCAGGGTAGCAGGGATGGCAATGAGCAGAAGAGCTTGTGGCTGAGCCAGACAATCTGGCTTTTAGCAGTGGCATCATGACAAATAGGACAGGGTAGCAAGCCTAGGAGTCCCCAAAAACATCCTGGGGAGAACAGCCACAGGGAATTAGACTTCTCCATTCAATGAGGGGTCAGAGATCCATGGGGTCAGAATCATGTTAATTGACTATTAAGAAACAGAGGGAGAAAGCTGCTGCAGGTGATCTCTTTCAAGTAGGTGACATAGATCTGGGATCCTGCTTATTTGGACCCTCTCTCTTCTTACCTCTCCCACTTTCCTAAAGGGCCCAAGTTGAAAACCGTAAATTCTAATCTAAATTCCTTGTTTTACTCCTAAAATAACCAGAGCCCAGAGACAGAGAAGATCATTCAAGAGCACATGCCAAGCTAAAGACAATACCAGGGACAGGACCTTATCTTCTGACTCCTGGTCCAGTTCTCCCTCCATCTCAGCAAACAGCCTTTGGGTTCCACTTGGGAGCAAGTCTTCACTGAATGCCCACCATGTGCTCAGCCCTGTGCTGTGCTGAGTTAAGCACACAGATATGTAGGACTTACTGCCTGTCCCCCAACCCACACCCAAGACTCTTACAGTCAGGTTGGGGAGATAAGGCAAGGGGACCCTGTCCTTATGCTGTGGGTGGCACTGGAAATCAATCTGCCTACTTTAGACTTGTACCATTGCTATCACAGTAATGGTTTCAACAGATGAGTTTTGGGTGTGAAGGAGGATCACAGATATTCAGTAATCACAGTCTGAGTATCTGTGATCCTCCTTCACACCCAAAACTCATCTGTCAAAACCTAACCATCAATGTGATGGTATTAGGAGGTGGGGCTGTTAGGAGGTGATTAGATCAGATGTCCTTATTAAAGAAACCCCAGAGAGCTGCATTGCTCCTTCTACCACATGAAGGCACATCAACAAGGTGCCATGTATGAACCAAAAAGCCACCCTCACTAGACACTGAATCTGCTGGCACTTTGATCTTGAACTTTCCAGCCTCCAGAACTGTAAGAAATAAACTTCTATTTATAAGCCACCTAGTCTAAGATACTTTGTCATAGCAGCCAAGCTGACTAAGAAAATCTATCTATACTCATAAAAGAGTAATGCAATTGGGGAATTATTACCATTGGCCTAGCTCAAGAGATTTCTAGCAACCTTTCCCTCACTCCCCAAGTAGGGTTGCCAGGTAGAATGCATGCACTGTTGTCTGAGGCATACGTATATAAAAAATGCATTGTTTATTCCAAATTCAAATTTAACTGGAAATCCTCTAATTTTTTTCCTAAATCTGTCAAGTCTACTCCCAAGTCCAGATGTTAAGGGAATTGTGCAACCACTGGCCTTATCTTGAGTTCAGCAGTATCCTAGGGCAGAAGATGCAGAAGGACATAGGTAATCAGTGGGGACTGAGCAAAACCTTGAAGCATGGATGGATGTCACTCTGGTCAGGCGATAATGGGCCAAGGTGCCAACTGTTGATGAAAGGGAAGCATCGCCAGACACCTACTGCAAGCTCTGCGGGCAGAAACCTGGGCTCCTCACAAGTGCCATGATCAGTTTCAATGCTGTGCTTGAACAGCACTTCTCTTACTGGTCTTTTGTCAGCGCCATTCTCCCAGCTTTACCCATACAGCAGACCCAACCCCTCCTTCATAACTTCCCAGGCTTGGTTCTAGCTCTTGAGGACACCCTGCCCTTCCTCCTTCTCCCTCTCTGCACTTCCCTTGCCCACATTCTTACTGGCACTGAATAAATCCTTCTTTATACAGAGGCACTTCCTTCCCTCTACCTCCTCCTCAAAACCTCTTCTCTTCTTATTCCCTCAACATAAACATGGTGACCCACCTGACCCAGAGGAAAAATCAGTTCCCTCCTCCTGAGAAGCAGGAAGGACAGAACCCTCACACCCTCCCTGGAGGTTAGGGGAAAGAAACATCTATGCCTGCCAAGCAAGAAAAGGGAAGAAACACAAAGTATTTCTCTTCTTTATTAGTTTAGATATAGAATAAGTGGCTACAACAGACCAAAATTGCAGAGTCTAAAACAAGACCTAAATTTCTCTTATACTTAATATCAGGAGGCAGATAGGCAGTCCAGAGCAGGTGGGCGACTTGATTCCACAAAACCAACCCAGGACTCAAGTCCCTTCTTTTCTTCCATGATCCTACTGGTATGTGCCAGCCTATAGTCTAGCCAGTCATAAAAGGAAGAGGGCAAAAAGAGAAAGGCCAAAAACTTCCTTTTAAGGAACAATTGTGGACCTCTCATCACAGGATGTCAATTCACATTCTGTCATCAGCCATAGCTAGCTGCAAGAGAGGCTGAGAAATATAGACTCTAGCTGGGTAGCCATGTGCCTTCTGCAAGTGGCAACGAGAAATGTCTTATTAAACATAAAGAAGGCACAATTATTATTCTCTGCCAAAATTAGAACAGTTTGAAAATTCAAATCTCACTATAATATACCAGCAATATGCAACCATACATGACGCAATAGAAAGATAAGTAGTATAAATAACATACTATTAATATAAGGGCCCCAAGGAGAGAGGATTTGTTGTGAGGTTTATGATGGGAATAAAATTTCACCTGGGTCCTGGGAAGCCAATAATCACTAAACTTTCATTTCTTTCAAAGGTGATTTTTAACCAGAGTCCCCAGTACCACTAAGGACATCTACTTATTACAACAAATTGTTAGAAAAAAACACTAGATCCTTGATAAAACTGAAGCTCACACTCAAGACATTCATATCTCTAGTTACTTTGCAAACAACATATTAAATCTCAGGCTTCTCTCTCTTTCTGGTTTTACAGGTGTGTTGTAAGAAGTTAAGCAACTAAAACATCATAAGGAGATAAGAATGAATTTAATTTCCTCTCATAGCCCTCCCCTCCTCCTGAACAAAGCCATTTCCTGACGTATTACAAGGCAATGTTAATCATCCTCACCCCATTAAATCTATTTGCTTTCATTACATGTTCCTAATCCAGTTGAGCATGGACAAAACATTGGATTTACTTCCCATGAATTTCACCTTTTATTTTAATAACTACTTCCTTTGCCTATTTTCCCTGGCTTGACTTTCATCTTCTCCTCCCTAATCCTTCAGCTTCCTCATGATCTAGGATACAGAGCACTCAAAGAAGCTATGACAATGCCATTTCTTCACATCAGCCAACTCCCACCTCCACCGCCAGCTCAATCTAATGCCTCACTGGTTCCGAGCATTAGTCTGATCTCCGGGTCAAGAGCATAAGAACTACAGCAAGATATTTTGCCAGCACCCAGGCAAAGGTGCTGGGCTAGGGCAAGCTCCCTCGTCCCCTCTGTAACAACATTTGAAGCAGGTGTAAAAAGTCACACCAAACCCATCTCCCTTCAGAAGCACAAAGTCAAAAAGATAAGAAACAAGGGGCTGGCGCAATCCTAGTCATTCTCCTTGTTCACTCCCTCTTGCTGCCAGGGCAGGAGAGTCCAGGGAGAAATTAGCCTCAGAATTATTGTCTGAGCACCTTGGCCCTCTCTAAAATAAATGCTTCAGAAACACCCAGTAGGCAGATCATTAAAACCTTCTTAAGCATTGTTACGGGAAGGCCTCCAAGAGCCGCAAATCTTGCCACAGAGGTACATGATTTATCTAGTCAGCATTTCCATAGCGAGCTGGTGGCTGGTGAAGGATTTAACAAGGTGGTCCTCCCAGCCCCTTCCCTTTACACAGTGCCTGTTACGGGTGGGTAGGTTGACCTTCAGCAGGTTCCTGTCTTTTCTCTGAACCTGTTTCCTCATCTGTAAAACAAAGAGATCTAACTAAGCCTACAAGCCTGAGTTGTAAGGAGATGATTTCAAGGACACCGTTTCTTCTATCCTTTCCAAAAGGTCTGGATTCCACTCTGGAATGAAACTGTGGTTCTGCCCTGGGAAAACTGGCCCACATTCAAATAGACTAATTGGTGACAGAAAGGCCATTTAGCCTGAATAATTAGGCAATGGGAGTAGACATCTCTCAGGTGTCTGCTGAGCTCACCTCAACCCCCTTTTCTTTCCAACACAGTTCACACAGGTGGCCCTTCTGGTGGTTAGACTAACTATAGACACCTGACCCACGGACAGCCAATCAGATTGCTTCCCTCAGGAACTGGGATTGGCAGATCAATTTCCCTCTAAAACTGAAATCCTAATATGTTTGTGGGCTACTCTGGGTTAAGATGGAAAATGTTCACTTTCCATTCATTCTTTCTAGTCTTTTAACTTAAAAATGTGAGGTGTTCATTCTCGCAGAGCCTCAATTGCCTATGTATGTCTGCCCAACAGAACTTACCATTTCTTCTCTGATGGGATACTTAAGGTAGGAATGGGGACAAAAAATTACCAGTTGTATAACCTCCATTTGGTATCAGAAGAGCCTCCTTGCTGGTTTTCCTGGCTTGGAGGCATGGTGTGGGAGCTTAGGCACACAGACCAGCCTAGAAGGTGAGCTTGAAGATAGCATTAAAGGTAGCTGCCTGAATTGATGATTCAGAGCTAGAAAACCCATATCGTTTAATCAGCTCCCTTTGCACTGGCCTCAGTGGCATTTAAATAACATGGTCTTGGCACTTATGTCAAGTTGTAAGGCTAATGAGACTTATCTCTACAGCACTTATATAGACTTTGGAGGTCAGAGCAGTGCAGTGAAGAACAGAGGGGAGTTGTGGAAGGATTATGTAACAGGGCATCTGTGCTATAGGACTATCACGGTCAGCCCTATGGACCAAAGAAGAGACTGTTGATCTGCTGATAGGGAGATGATACCCCAGATTTGCTTTTTATTAGCCGTTCTATTACTGGCAACCACAGCACCCATAGCGAATCTGAATGCTCCTTGAGAACCCTTGGAAGCAGAGGGTCAGCAGGGAGGCTGATAAGCCTGTGTCTTGTGAGCTACTCTGTCCCTGCACAATGCCCAGACATCTGCGCCACAACCTGCCCCGACTTCCCTTTTTCTGTGCTTCAAGCAGCCTTTCCGTTATTTGCACTAAACCAAGTTTACCGTCACTCGCCTCCCCCGATGGTTTCAGGGAGAGAGCTGTTGGTAGGTGTGCTCACTTGTGACCTGGTGCTCAAAGCAGTCAACTAGAGACACAGCCTGGTGGGTGGAGTGGCTACAAAGAAACCAGGACTCAGATAAGGAGGAGCAGCCCGCCCATGAGCTGGGTGCCCTCGGCCAAGTCCCTTAACTTCCCTGACTTTCTCTTAACTCTTCTGTAAAACAAGGAGAGAGGATCAGGCAATCTTCAAGACCCTATGACTACATGGTGTGATTTCCCCTGCTCCCTCCTCCTGAAATGCCTCCCTGAGTAGTTCCTGTGAAAATTACTTGTAGGAAAGGTATTTGCCCCTCCAAAGCCTTTTCCAGATGATGCTTGCCCAAAAGAGAGCAAACTCTGGTTGGGATTCACCCCACATTTCTTTCCTCTAACACCAGAAATGCTCATTTGAATTGATGACTTGAGGACTGGAAGTCTGGGTTGCTCTGGTGATGGACAGTTGAGTTTATTGGAAGTGAACACCAGGCTTTCAATTCACATCAGTCTGAGTCCTCAGATTTGCATGATTGCACATTCAGAGACAGGCACCTGCACTCGGGGCATCCTTGGCTGCCCACACGCTCCACTGCGCCAACCTCAGCTGTTACAAGCCGCCTGTTTAAACAAGGCCTGCTGGGAGTTGAGCAGGGCTGCTGAGGTGAAACAGTGTGTTAGTGGTTGAGACTGTTTTCAGACAAGAGTCCCCACTGTTGGCCAAGCCTGTCTGGTAGCTCCCGGGACAGCTGCAAAGGGTGAGCGACCCGAAGGAGCCATCTCTCTTGTGGGCTGGAGCATCTGCTAAGGCCGGCTCTTCATTCCTACTCAGCATCAGAGCTCAGTCCTATGATGCTCAGCTCCTCCGCTGGGGAAACCTCGCTAGACCTCAGTCCAAATTCAGAACCTCCTTCATGAAGATTTCATAGTAGCAACAATCCATAGTTAATTTCAGGGTTTAAGTCCCAATGACTAGCTATGTAACCCAAGGGCTTTTGGAGCCTGTTTCCTCAACCGTAAATGGGGATAATAATATTGCCTACATGGTTGGGCTGCTGAGGATTAAATTAGTTAATACATGTTAAACACTTAGAACAAAGCCTGGGATGTGGAAAATGCTCACTAAATCTTAGTCATTATTATTGTCATTAATTTGGTTGAGGGAGGTCAGATGTAGAAAGCACCTGGAAAAAGACAATTTAAGTTCATCGTTGAAAGGCAGTAATCTTATTTAAGTACGAAAATGTTCCTTGCAAGCAAGATGGAATTGTTTAACTGTGACACTGGGTACTATAAACTGCAAAGTAATTTCTCATGAAATTTTAGAGTTTGAAGATTAAAATGCACTACTTAGAATGCAGTCTGGGGAAAGGGTAGGAAAATGGGAAGAAGGAGTCCTCCTTTAACTAGGTGTGGTAGACCACACCCCTCAGGCTCCCTCCTCATGGAATGACTTCCCCTCTTCCTCAGCTCCAAGCAAGAAAACCAGAGAACAGAGAAGTTAAATAATTTTTTGCTGATCCACAATTCAAGACCAGGTTCATCTGGATCAAAAATCCTTTGCTGATTCTGCCTCTCCATCCTGTTAAGTACTGTGCCAGGCAGACACTCTGGAGGAAACACAGATGTATGATACACCCCCCAAACTAAAGTGTCAGCACTCTCACAGGAGTAACTAATATTACCCAGAAGTTCTGGAATACAGTTGAGAAAACCTCTCAGCACTTGAGAGAGAGAGAGAGAGAGAGAGAGAAAATTAGATGATCAAAACAAGAGATTCAATATCCAACAAACAGGAATTCTAGCAAAAAACAAAAAAAAAGAGAGAGAGAGAGAATGAAAGAGAGAGAGGAAACCATTAAAAAAAATTTAATAAAGTTCCTCAGACCTGAAGGGCATGAGCTTCCTGAATAAAAAGATCTGCTAAGGATATAGAACTATAAGTGGCATGGAATCCATCGTCATGAAATTGTCTAGATTTTAATATCAAGACAAAGTCAATTGAGTGTGAGATTTTAAAAAGTCATTTCCCAAAACAGTGAAGTTTTCAAAAAATTTACTTCCCATGTACCCTTTCTCAGGCGGTAGTCGATGTGTTCCATCAAAATAAGAGAGTAACCCAATGGTGTGCTGTAGCTGGCTCATGCCAGCACACAAGATCATCTCGTTTCAACTCTGAGTTTAGTAATATCACATTGATCACTTAAAACAGCCATGGTGGGAATATTGATACCACAGAAATCAGCAAACATTATGAACTAGGGCTTCCCGTCCCCCTCAACCCTCCCCAATCCCCAGGTGGTTGTTACATTTACCAGCACACTCCTGGAATAAACCAAGAAAAAGAAAGACGAAGGATCTGCTATGGTCTGAATGTTTGTGTTTCTCCGCAATTCGTATGCTGAAACCTAATCCCCCAGTGTGTTGTTAAGAGGTAGGGCCCTCATAAATGGGATTAGCGCCCTTATAGAAGAGGCCTGAGGACACTTGTTTGCCTCTTTTGCCCTTCTGCCATGTGAGGACACATAGAAAGTGCCATCCATGAGGAATGGGTCCTCATTAGACACCAAACCTGCTGGCATCTTGATCTTGAACTTCCCAGCCTGCAAAACTGTGAGCAATAAATTTCTATTACTTATAAATTACCCAGCCTAAAGTACTTTGTTCCAGTAACCTGAACTAAGACAAGACCTTTAGGAGGAAAAGCTCAGTGAATTCCAATGATAATGATGAAGAGAAATCTCAGTACAGCTGAGAAGAAATTAGATAGAAATAAGATTCCAGGGCTGGGTGTGGTGGCTCACGAGTGTAATCCCAGCACTTTGAGAGGCCAAGGAGGGTGGATCATTTGATGTCAGGAGTTTTAGACCAGCCTGGCGAACACAGTCAAACTCCATCTCTACTAAAAATACAAAAAATTAAAATTGGCTGGGCGTGATGGCACGTGCCTGTAATCCCAGCTACTTGGGAGGCTGAGGCAGGAGAATCGCTTAAACTCAGGAAGCAGAAGTTGCAGTGAGCCGAGATCGTGCTATTGCACTCCAGCCTGGGTAATAGAGCAAGACTCTATCTCAAAAAAAATAAAAATAAAAAATAAAAGAAATAAGGTTCCAGCAAAAAAAAATGCCTTTCAAAAAGAAGCTAAGACTGATAAATTATTTGAGAGTTTCAACAATGTTGAGAGATTTTTTAAAACTCTGGTAAAGGCTTTACGGACATATTAGTCACAGATGTCAATACCAAAAAAAAAAAAGGAATTATTAACTACAGGGGAAATACAACATTTCACAAAAAAGTAGGAATTGTAACTATAGTATATTATTTGGCTCTGGTATGAATAAGATTGATATAATCACAGTGACAGGGATATTAATATTGATGTGACTAACACGACAATATAACTTTATGAAAACAATGCAATGAGAGAAATTGAGTCGTTAAAATAGAATACTTTCTAGATCCATAGTAGGAAAACAATAACTAAAATGTAACATTTAAAAATCTGTAGCATAAGCATGTTAGATAGAATTAAGGAAAGGCTGGGCACTGTGGTTCATGCCTGTAATCCCAGCACTTTGGGAGACTGAGGGAGGCAGATTGCTTGAGCCCAGGAGTTTGAGACCAGCCTGGGCAACATGGCGAAACCCAGCCTCTACAAAAAATACAAAAATTAGCTGGAAGTGGTGACACTGTGGTCCAAGCTATCCAGAGAGGCTGAGGCAAGAGGATTGCTTAAGCCCTGGAGGCCAAGGCTACAGTGAGCCAAGATCATGCCATTGCGCTCCAGCCTGAGTGACAGAGCAAGACCGTGTATCCAAAAAAAAAAATAAAATTAAGGAGAAAGACAGCTGAAGAGACAAATTTTTAAAATTGTAGATGGTGAACTTGGGATGGGGCAAGATGGCTAGAATAGAAGCTCCACCAAACATCCCTTCTATAAGGACACCAATTTAATATCTACATACACACACAATGCACCTTCATAAGAACCAAAAATCAGGTGAGCACTCACAGTATCTGGTTTTAGCTTCATATTTCTGAAGAAGGCACCGAAGAGGTACGAAAACAGCCTTGAATCGCCAATGCCACTTCTCTCCCATCCCCCGGCAGCTGCAGCGCAGCTTGGAGAATGTTTTGGTGCACTGGAGAGACGAAGATCAATCTGAAGGCATTGAGCTCAGTGCTGCCCTATTAAAACAGAAAGCAAACTCAGACCACACTCAGCTGATACCCAACTACCAAAGGAGCATTTAAACCAGCCCTAGCCTGAGAGGAATTACCAATCACAGTGTCTGAATTTGCGTTGGCGAACGTGCTCTGGGGCCCTCAATAAACTTGAAAGGCAGCCTAGGCCACAAAGACTGCAACTCTTAGTTGAGTACTTGTACCGAACTGGGCCCAGAGACAGTGGACTGAGGGGGGCATGCAACCTACTGAGACACCAGCTGGGGTGACTAAGGGAGTGCTGGCATTTCCCCTCCCCTAAACCCAGGCTGCATGGCTCACAACTCCAAAAGAGACCACTTTCCTCCACTTGAGGAGAGGAGAGGGAAGAGTCGGGAGGACTTCACGTTGCTTCTTGGATACTAGCTCAGCCACAGCAGGATAGGGCAGCCACCAGTCAGAGTCATGAGCCCCCATTTTCAGGCCCTAACTCTCAGGTGACATTTCTAGACACATTCTGGGCCAGAAGAGAACCTGCTGCCTTGAAGGGAAAGACCCAGTCCTGGCAACATTCATCAGCTGCTAACTGAAGAGCTCTTGGGCTCAAAATAACCAGCAGTGATACCCAGGTACTACATCAAGGGCCTTGGGTAAGACTCTGAGACTTACTGGCTTCAGGTGAAACTCAGCACATTTCCAACTATGGTGGCTATGGGGCAATGCGCCTTCCACTTGAGTAAAGCAAAGGGGACTTTGTCTTTCACCTTAGGTGCCAGCTCAGTCACAAGGGGTAGAGCACCAACCTGCCTTTTCAGGTCCCTGATTCCAAGACTTGACTCTTGGATGGCATTTCTGGACCTGCCCTGGGCCAAAGGGGAGCCCACTGCCCTGAAGAGTGAGTCCCAGACCACACAGCATTCACCACAAGCTGACTTAAGAGCACTTGGGCCTTAAGGGAACATAGGTGGTAGTCTGGCAGTACTCCCCATGGGCCTGTGTTGGCAGTGGCCATGAGTGAGGCTCCTCTACCTTTGGAAAGGGAAGGGAAGAGTGGGAAGGACTGTGTCTTATGGTTTGAGTGCCAGCTCAGCCACAGTACAAGAGAACATCAGACAGACTTCTAAGGTTTTTGGCTCTAGTCCCGGGCTTCCAGACAGCGCCTCTAGACACGCCCGGAGCCTCAGGGAACTCACTACCCTGAAGGGAAGGACACAGGCCTGACTGACTTTGCCACCTGCTGACTGTAGAACCCCAGGGCCTTGACCAAACACAGACTGTAGCCAGAGAGTTGTTACAGCAGTCATTGTGTGAGACCCAGTGCTGTGCTGGCTTCAAATCTGACCCAGCACAGTCATAATGGTGGTGACCACAGGTGTGCTATGTCACACCACCTCCACCTCCAGGTGGTTCAGGACAGAAAAAGACAGACTCCATTCATTTGGGAGAAGAGAACAAGAGTCTCTGCCTAGTAATCCGGAGAATTCTTCCAGATCTTTTCCGAGACCATCAAGGCAGTACCTCTTGGAGTCTACAAGAACCACAGTGCTACTGGGCGTTGGGTGCCCCCTAAAGCAAATACAGCTTAGATCACAATACTCAAGTTTGTTTGAATCTCTGGAAAGCGTTCCCAAGGACAGGTACAAATAAGCCCAGACTAAGAAGACTACAATAAATACCTAACTCTTCAATGCTCAGACACCAAAAAACATCTACAAGCATCAACACCATCCAGGAAAATACAGCCTCACCAAATGAACTAAATAAGGCACCAGAGACCAACCCTGGAGAACAGCGATATGTGACCTTTCAGACAGAAAATTCAAAATGGCTGTGTTGAGGAAGCTCAAAGAAATTCAACATAACACAGAGAAGGAATTCCGAATTCTATCAGATAAATTTAACAAAGATATTGAAATAATTTAAAAGAATCAAGCAAAAATTCTGGAGCTGAAAAATGCAACTGGCATACTGAAGAATGCATCAGCATTTTTTAATAGCATAATTGATCAAGCAGGAGAAAGAATTGGTGAGGTTGAAGACAGACTATTTGAAAATACACAGTCAGAGGAGACAAAAAAAAAGAATTAAAATCAATAAAGCACACCTACAGGATCTAGAAAATAGCCTCAAAAGGGCAAATCTAACAGTTACTGGCTTTAAGGCCTTGTGCAGTGCCTGTAATCCTAGCACTTTGGGAGGCTGAGGCATCAGATCACTTGAGCTCAGGAGTTCAAGCACAGCCTGAACAACATGATGAAACACTGTCTCTACAAAAAATACAAAAAAAAAAAAAATTATCCAGGCATCACAGCACACGCCTATAGTCCCAGCTACTTGGGCTGCTGAGGCGGGAAGATCACTTGAGCACAGGAGGTCAAGGCTGCAGTGAGCCGAGACTGCACCACTGCTCTCCAGCCTGGGTGAGAAAATGTGACACTGTCTCAAGAAAAAAAAAATCAGAGCAGAATGAATGAAATTGAAATAAAGAAAATGATATAAAAAATCAATGAAACAAAGAGTTGTTTTTTCGAAAGTTAAAATTGACAAACCTTTGGCCAGGCTAATGAAGAAAAAAAAGAGAGAAGATCCAAACAAAATCAGAAATAAAAAGAGAGACATACAATTGATATCACAGAAATCCAAAGGATCAACTATATGCCAATAAATTGGAAATTCTAGAAGAAATGGATAAATTCTTATACACATGTAACCCACCAAGACTGAACCAGGAAGAAATCCAAAACTTGAACAAATAAATCACAAGTAATGAGATTGAAGCTGTACCAAAAAGTCTCCCAGTAAAGAGAAGCCCGGGATCAGATGGCTTCACTGCTGAATTCTACCAAACATTTAAAGAAGAACTTATGCCAATCCTACTCAAACTATTTTCTGAAAAATAGAGGAAGAGGGAATACTTTCAAACTCATTCTATGAGGCCGGTAATATCCTGATACCAAACCAGACAAAGATACATCAAAAAAAAAAAACTATAGGCCAATATCTCTGATGAATATTGGTGCAAAATTTCTCAACAAAATACTAGCAAACTGAATTCAACAGCACATTAAAAAGATCATTCATTATGACCAATTGGAATTTATCCCTGGGATGCAAGAATGGTTAAACATTCATAAATCAATCAGCATGATACATTATATTAACAGAATGAAGGACAAAAACCATATAGTCATTTCAATTGATGCTGAAAAAGCATTTAATAAAGCTCAACTCTCTTCATAATAAAAACCCTCTAAAAACTGGGTATAGAAGGAGCATGCCTCTTCATAATAAAAGCCATATATGACAGCCCAGCAGCTAGTATCATACTAACTGGGAGAAAACTGAAAGCCTTTCCTCTAAGCTCTGGAAGATGACAAGGATGCCCACTTTAACCACTATTATTTGACATAATACTGGAAGTCCTAGCTAGAGCAATCGGACAAGAAAAGGAAATAAAAGGCATCCAAATTGGAAAGGAAGAAGTCAAATTATCTTTGTTTGCAAATGATATGATCTTATGTTTGGAAAAACTTAAAGAATCCACCAAAAAAACTATTACAACTGATAAATTCAGTAAAGTTGCAGGATACAAAAGCAACCTACAAAATCAATATACAAAAATCAGTAACATTTCTATATACTGACAGAGAACAATTTGGAAAAGAAAAAGTAATCAAACAACTCAATAGGAAATCATCTAAAAATCTGATTTTAAAATGAAGAAAAAATTTAATAGGACATTTCTCAAAAGAAGACATATAAATGGCAAACAGACATAAGAAAAGGTACACAATATCATTGATCATCAGAGAAATGCAAATTAAAGCTACAATGAGATATCATCTCACTCCAGTTAAAATGGCTTTTATCCAAAAGACAGGCAATAACAAATGCTGGTGAGGACGTGGATGAAAGGAAACCCTCCTACACTGTTGGTGGAAATGTAAATTAGTATAACCACTATGGAGAACAGTTTGGAGGTTCTTCAAAAAACTAAAAATAGAGCTACCACATGATCCAGCAATCCCACTGTTGGGTATATACCCCAAAAAAGGACATAATTAAATCGAAGAGATATCTGCACTCCCATGTTTGGTTTGAACACTGTTTACATAGCCAGGATTTGGAAGCAACCTAAGTGTCCATCAACAGATAAATGGATGATATGGTTTGGCTGTGCCCCACCCAAATCTCACCTTGAATTGTAATAATCCCCACGTGTCAAGGGTGGGGCCAGCTGGAGATAATCGAATCATGGGGGCAGTTTCTCCCATACTGTTCTTGTGGTAGTAAATAAGTCTCATGAGAACTGATGATTTTATAAACGGGAGTTACCCTGCACAGGCTCTCTTGCCTGCTGCCATGTAAGATATGTTTTGCTTCCCTTCAGTTCTGCCCTGACGTTCAGGCCTCCCCAGCCATGTGGAAATGTGAGTTAATTAAACCTCTTTCCTCTATAAATTACCCAGTCCTGGGTATGCCTTTATTAGCAGTGTGAGAGCAAACTAATACAATGAATACAGAAAATGTGGTACTTATACACAATGGAGTACTATTTAGCCACAAAAAAATGAATGAGAGCCTGTCATTTGCAACAACATGGATAGAACTGAAGGTCCTTACGTTAAGTGGAATAAGCCAGGCACAGAAAGACAAACATCTCCTGTTCTCACCTATCTGGGGGAATCAAAAAAGCAAAACACTGAACTCATGGAGCTAGAGAGCAGAAGGAAGGTTAACAGAGGGGAGGTGGGAGGATGAGTGGGAGGTAGGGATGGTTAATGGGTACCAAAAAAATAGAAAGAATGAATAAGTCCTAGTATTTGCTAACACAACAGGGCAACTATAGCTAATAATACTTTAATCATACATCTAAAAATAACTTAAAAACTATAATTGGATTGTTTGTAATACAAAGAATAAATACTTGAAAGAATGGATACCCCATTTTCCGTGATGTGGTCATTAATCATTGCATGCCTGTATCAAAACATCTCATGTACCCCATAAATACACCTACTATGCATCCACAAAAATTTGAATTAATTGTAGATGACTACCTCTCAGAAATGATAGAGAACTGGGAAGCTGGCAAGGGTAAGGTGAGTGACCCCTTGTTCTAATCCCCACAGTACAGATGATCCCTGATTTATGATGGTTCCACTTACAATTTCTCAGCTTTATGATGGTGCAAAATTGATACCTGTTCAGTAGAAACCATATTTTGAGTACCTATACAATCACTCTATTTTACATTTTCAGTACAGTATTCAATAAATTATATGAGATATTTGATGCTTTATTATAAAATAAGCTTTGTGTTAGATTATTTTGTCCAACGATAGGCTAATGTAAGTGTTCTGAGCATGTTTAAGTTAGGCTGGGCTAAACTGTGATGGTCAGTAGGTTAGGTTTATTAAATGTATATTTAATAAATATTTTTGACACAATATAACTTACAATGGATTTAGCAGGACATTCAAGACATAACCCCATCATAAGTTGAGAAGCATCTGTACTATCTTATTCTTCGACTGTGTCTCTAATTATTTTAAACAAACAATGAGAGAAGCCAGCATGGCATTGATGATCTCAGCATCAGGCCCTGTGGGCTCCTGAGATGAAGAACAAGACAGAGCGAGCTGGGGGAAGATGGAGAGCTCTAGACTTCCCTCTGTCACAGGCCTGTGAAAGGAAGAGAGAACAAGCAGAGAAGAAAGAAGAAATGGGACAGACAGGAGCAATAATCCATATTGGAGCTGGTCAACCGAGACCTTCTAAGACTGAGTCAGCTTCTCTCTGAATTGTTCCCAAACAAGTCTGCTAGCTATAAAACTCAGAGTTCATGGATAACAAGTATTATTGACAATAATGTAAACCACATGATACAAAAGTGTCCCACCATAAGGGATAGCTTAAATAAAAATAGTATATCCGTATATAGAATACTGGGAGACATTCGAAAGGATGTTTAGAGGGCTATTAAATAGCACGGAAAGGTATTTAAAGTCTATTTAGTTTAAGGGGAGTAAAAGGGGAGAACCAAAAAAGGAGAGTGTACAACAGCATATACAGCATCCTTTTTGGTTTAAAATTATATATGCAAAATAGTAAAACTATATACATATATATGTGCATAGAAAAAAGACTGGAAGAAAACGACTAATAAGTAATATTTAAATTGTATTTTTAAAATCACCTGTAATGAGCATATATTCCTTTCATAATAAGCATAAAACAATAAAGGGGCTGCTGTTATTTTATTTTAATTTATTTTTAGACAGGGTCTCACTATGCCACCCAGGCTGGAGTGCAGTGGCATGATCATGGCTCACGGCAGCTTCAACCTTCTGGGCTCAAGCAATCCTCCCACCTCAGCCTCCTGAGTAGCTAGCACTACAGGCAGGCACTACCACACCTAACTTTTTTTTTTTTTTTTGGTAGAGAGGGGTCTCCCTGTGTTGCCCAGGCAGGTGTCAAACACCTGGCTTCATGCTGTTCTCCTACCTCAGCATCCCAAAGTGCTGGGATTACAGGCATGAGCCACTGCACCCAGCCTTAAATTTTTAATTAATAAAATGAAAGGTACAATCATAGGTGAATCCCCTCATCTTCATTCCTGCTTCTCAGTCCTCATCCTGTCACCACTTAGGAGAGAAGAAAAGGACATGTCTCCAGTAAAAGATAAATAAGGTATAACAGTTAATTATCCCACCCACTCCTGCTGCAGGATAAATTATGTATTGCTGTCATGGTTACTCAATTGGGTAACATAGGAAATGTCTACCTGCATTTCGAATTTCATTGCAAGCATTTAAATTACAAAAGATTGACACATTAAAAGAGTAAAACTATCATTTTTATTCAAGATGACCAACCTCTACCAGAAGAGCTTCAGGTGTTGTCCTGATATCACATTGTTTTAGTAACATTCCAAATTTGGCCATCTCCTTCTAAAGCTGTCAGACAGTGAAACAGACATCCAAATGCAATGTGTGTCATGTGTATCAAAATGCTGGTTTCTAAATTAAAAGATAGCTCTGCATATGGACAACATAGTAGCTAAGATCAAAAGGAGTGCTCCCTCTTCATCAGGGTGAATATAAACTGGGACAAACATTTTGGAAAACAATTTGTAAATATGTATTTAAGCCTCAAAAACTGATCCAGAGGCTGGGCCAGTGTCTAACGCCTGTAATTTCAGCACTTTGGGAGCCCTAGGCAGGTGTGTCACCTGAGGTCAAGAGTTCAAGACCAGTCTGACCAACATGGAGAAACCCTGTCTCTACTAAAAATACAAAATTAGCCAGGCATCTTGGTACATGCCTGTAATCCCAGCTACTCAGGAGGCTGAGGCAGGAGAATCGCTTGAACCTGGGAGGCGGAGGTTGCGGTGAGCCAAGATCACACCATAGTACTCCAGCCTGGGCAACAAGAGCGAAATTCCTTCTCAAAAAAAAAACAAAACTGACCGAGAGATTCTTCTTCTGGGAACACAATCTGAGAAAATCGTTGAAACGCAGAAAAAGACATTGAAACATTATATATAATGCAGCTCAGGTAAAGTGTTTAATCCCAAGGGTGGGATTTTACACGGCCATCAAAAAATATGTTTTCAAATAATTTTAATGACACAGCAAAATGGTTATGATATGATTGTCATGAGAAAAGAATACCCAATTATATAATCTCAATTATTTAAACAAAATGCACAGAGTAAGTGCATTTTGGGAAATGCATAGTGTAAGTGCATAGTGGAACTTTCCCCTTGGCCCTCCAAAGTCTCACTGAAAAATCAACTTACAAAAGGCAGATCAATTGGAGGAAAGGCATACAGATTTATTTAATGTATAGACACAGGAGCCTTCAGAGTGAAGACGCAAAGATACAGGAGGAATTGTCCATTTTCATGCTTAGGTTCAACAAACTATGGACAGCCTTGTAGAAATATGATTGATTAGACAAAAAAGGTATGAGTTAACGCTAATAGACCGAGAGGGGAAACCCAGCGAGGCCTGTCTGTCTAGATTCTTCTTGGCCTCTCTGAGCAGTATTCCTTCCTTCTGGGCATGGGGCAGGATCCTCTCTGGAATGTGGTCTTATGATCTCCACCAAACAAGGTAGGTCAGAAATTCATTTAAGGCCAGTTTTTATACAGAGAGAAGTGGGGAAAGTTAAAGTAATATTTTTAAGTTTTATGGCTAGCTTTGGGGAGAAGGGGTGCTGGTTTCCATGACCCATCTCAGGACAGAGGGATTCTAGTTCCTATGGCCATCCTTGGGGGAGAATAGGACTGAGAGACAGGAAGGCAGAAGGTCAGAGATGAACTTTTTCTTCTGAGGCTCTTTCTGAGGCCTTCATTTTGGGGTATTGTTTTTTGAGCCCTCACATTGGCATATGTGATGGTTAACTTTAAGTGTCTCCTTGACTGAATTAAGAAATGCTTAGAGAAGTGGTAAAGCATGCATTCTGGGTGCGTCTGTGAGGGTCTCTCTAGAGAAGATTGGCCTGTGAGTTGGACTGCATGGGGAAGATCTGCCCTCAATGTGAGTGGGCACCATCTAATCACCTGGGAACCTGGAGAGAACACAAAAGGCAGAGAAAGGGTCTTTCCTCTCTCTCCTGGAGCTGGGATGCTCTTCTGTCACCTGCCCTCAGATATCAGAACTTTGGGTTCTCCAGCCTTTGTACTCCAGGACTTAGACCAGTGGCCTTCCAGGTTATCAGGCCTTTGTCCTCCGACTACGAGCCACACCATCGGCTTCCATGGTTCTGAGGCTTTCAGATTCAAACGGAACCATGAACCAGGTCTCCAAATTGCAGATGGCCTGTTGTGGGATGCCTCAGCCTCCAGAATCTTGCAGGCCAATTCTTCTAATAAATCCTCTATCATATATTTATATCTATATTTAGATCAATATATAGGTATCTATCTCATTCATTTTGTCTCTTTGAAGAACCCTGACTAATGCCACATGGAAGGTGAGAAATTCATCAAAACATTAATCACAGTTTTATTTGAGTGTTAGAATTATGGATGATTTCCATTCTCTTACCTAGACTTTCTATGTCTTCTGAATTTCCGATAACTGAGAGGTGAAGTGGCATTCCTTAGTTCATAGGAACCAGCGAGTGCCAATGTTCTTAAATATATTCATTCAGAAGTGCGCTCATAAACCGATTCTCTAGAAACAAATAAACAAAATCTTAATGTATAATATTTACTATTTCCATGGTGTAAATGCTCCCACTGTGGCCAATTCCATGCGTCAAACAGGAGGCCTCTTACAGATGGGCTGGAGCAGGGCAGAGGTGGCGAACACCAAGAGCAAAGGAACCCCAGGGCAAAGGGAAGCAAGGAACTGGGAATAAGTTGCTCACTAAGCACGTCACCCCTAACCCCAGGTTTCCCCTTCCACTCTTGCAATCCAGCTAAGAGTCACTTTTACTTGTAGCTGTGACAAAGAACACTGAAAAGTGAGATTTTTCAGTCCTGAAGGTAGATTCCAAAAAGTTGGATGGTACAGAAGCCAAACCAAGGGCCATGTGGGTCAAACCCTATGATTACCAGGGGTGACCCAGAGAAAGTAGGTAATTAACAAGGAGTCAATCAGGTGTGAAAATCAGCTGCCTCCATTTACAACTCTGAATTCCAGAGTAGGGGATGGGATGGGGGTGGTTTAAGCTTGAGGTTCCATACTTTGAGGAACATTAGAATTGCCTGGGGTCGGGAGGGTGGGACTTGCTAAATGCAGATCACTGGGCCCTACCACCATTACTTCTGATTCCTAGTATGCCTGGGGCTGGGCTGAAGAATGTGCATTTATGACAAGCTCCCAGGTGATGCTTCTGTGCTGGTCCAGAGATCACACTTTGAGAATCACTGCCCCGGATGGTTCAAATTACCAGCAACAAAGGAGGAGGATTCCAGTAGGCGAGTGAGTGCGGGGAGTCCAAATATAGATTCAAGGAAGGAAGACAACTTCTGTTCCTTCTCAACACACAATTAATACAGTGGTTTTCAGTTCATGTCTTAATAATTTACAAGCCTCTAAGGCATCAGTTCCCAATCTTTTTGGCACCAGAAACTGATTTCATGGAAGATAATTTTTCCTTGGACCACAGAAGGGGGAATGATTTTGGGATGATTCATTACATGTACTGTGCACTTGATTTCTATTGTTGTGACATCATAATATATAATGAAATAATTCTACAACTCACCATAATGTAGGATCAGTGGGACCCCTGAGCTTATTTTCCTGCAACGAGACAGTCCCATCTGGGAGTGACGGGAGACAGTGACAGATCATCAGGCATTAGATTCTCGTAAGGGGTGCGCAACCTGGAATCCTCACGTGCGCAGTTCACAATAGGGTTTGTGCTCCTATGAGAATCGGATGCTGCCACTGGTTTGACAGGAGGCCGGCCTGAGGCAATAATGTGAGCCATGGGGAACAGCTGTAAACAGATGAAGCTTCTTCGCTCACTCACCTGCCTGTCACTTCCTGCTGTGCAGTCCAGTTCCTAACAGGCTGTTACCGGTCCATGGCCCAGGGGTTGGAGATGCCTGCTCTAAGGTAATTTTATTTTTTTATCAGACTGTAAATTTCCAACAGCCTCCAGCTTAGCAAGAAAAATAATTTGAAATCATTTTGAGAAATTTACATGGATAGGATGTAGTTGAGCCTCCTAGAAATAATGAGGTTATTATTGTCACAAGTAACATCAGCACACGCAGCCTCAGAGAGGGCCGGTCATCCCACATCACTCAGCGAGGCAGTGTGTGGGTCAGGCTGGGTTAGCTTCTGTGTCCCTCCTCCCTCCACCTCCATCCTTTCCCCCACAGGTCCCCTCACCCCCACTGCTCCACCAGTCTCACTGACTTTAGAGAAGGGATTAAGCTTTTGAGTCTTCCATGTTTTGTGTCCTCTGGCATTCTGGAATCTCTGAACTTCTTCTCATGGTAATGCTTTTCAATGCCTGAAATAAAATACCCAGGATTATATAGGAAACCAACTACATTGAAAAATTGTTATCAAATGGTATTAGAAAACAAAATTTTGATATAGGGATGTGTAGCAATGGCAGATATTGCTGTATATTAAAGTGCTTACAGCAAGACCTAGGGGCTGGCCCAGTAAGTGTCAGAACTTTGAAGTACTGAAGTCAATAATAGTTTGAGATATCTGTAATAATTTCAATGTGCTACAGAAATAGCTATGGTTTTTATTGATGGCAACATTATAGGTTTGTTAATGTTACTGTGGCTTGTCACCTACCTTCATAATTAAAGGACATGCCAATGTTCAATTAGCAGTGTAATTATTTTTTCCTATACTCATTCATGTGCCCTCTGAATTCTTAACATGTACTCCTTGGGGGACAGGGGACCCATGAACACCAGTTAAGTCAGATTCAACAAATCTAAAGAAATCTTCAGGACACTACAATTTATAGTTCCCTCTTATTTCTCATATTCTTTTAAAAAATATGGCTACATGATTCCTTGCTTTGTTTTTTTATTTTAAAACTTGGAATGAGTTATTCTTGTTCAGTAATTACCCCAGGATCCACTACATGGAACACAAAACACACTCATATTCCTGTCTCAACAGGACTTCCAAATGTCATCAGTCCAGCTTGCTTTCTAAATAATATAAAACATCACTGGCTAAAAAGAAATCGCATTTTGACTCATAGGCCCATCTTTTCAGAATCATAAACTCAGAAATCTTGCCTGTAGGGTGCTGGCCAAATCAGATCCAGAACTAAAAGCAAAACATTTTTGGCTTCTTAGAACACATTTTGTTTCATTCCTTAATGCATCTTAATTAATGCCCAAAGTTTTCCCCACCCCCAGAACAAAAACATCACACAAAAAATCTTTATTCTCTTTTGGGAAGCCAAATGCCAAAGTTCTCTATCATAGCTATAAAGGTAAGAAAAAAATAACAGTGTTTATTCTTTTCCCACACTCCATAACTCCACACGAACACATTGAGGTAACTGGAAGTTAAATTTCTACTTTTTAATAGTCTTGGGCGTCTCTGCAGAGCATGCAATGCCTGGGCATTCACATTGCGTTTTTTTTTTTCATTGCATTCCCCAAGCTCCTGCCCTTTCAAACATGTATGTAAATGAGGGGGCCCACGGAGCTATTAATGCAAATTTCTTTAAATAAGAATCCTGAAAACCAAAAGGCTGTTGGTGGTTTCAAAAAATATCTTGCAGAAAAATGCTGTGTCCATAGTGAACTGTCACTGCATGACCCTGGGAAAATTAACTTGTGTGGAGGGAAAAACAAAGAGCCATGGTTGGAGCAAGACACCTCCATCAGTCTCCGAGCACAAAACTGCAGCTAGGCTGCTGGGGAGGAAGGTTTGAAATGGCGATTATTAAAAACTCAGGAGACAACAGATGCTGGAGAGGATGTGGAGA
>CAUYLG010035319.1:0-35224 GCA_963573385.1 Cacajao melanocephalus
CTCTGTCAGATAGAATAGAGAGAGAGAAAGAGAGATAGGTAGAGAGGGAGAGATAGAGAGAAAGGTAGAGAGGGAGAGAGAGAGACACACAGAGAGAGAGAGAGAGAGAGAGAGAGAGAGAGAGAGAGATAGAGAGGGAGAGAGAGGGACAGAGTGGGAGAGAGAGAGAGGGAGAGAGAGGGAGAGAGAGGGAGAGAGAGGGAGAGAGAGGGAGGGAGAGGGAGAGGGAGAGGGAGAGGGAGAGGGAGAGAGAGAGAGAGAGAGAGAGAGAGAGAAATACTTAGGTATAAATCTAATAAAATATGCACAGGAACCATATAAGGAAAACTATAAAATTCTGATAAAAACATCAAATATCTAAATAAGTGGAGAGATAGTCCATGTTCATAGATAAGGAGGCTCCATACTGTTAAGATGTCAATTTTTTTCCCAACCTGATCTATACATTCAATAAATCCCAACCAAAATATAGCATATCACTTCAGGCTGGGTGACAGAGCAAGACCTTGTCTCTAAAAACCAGGAAAAAAAAATACAGCAAGTTATATTGTACCTATCAGAAAACTGATTTAAAGTTTATATGAAATGGCAAAAGGCCTAAGTGAATAGCCAGTACAATACTGAAGAGGAACAAACTTGGAGGACTAATGCAACCCAATTTCAAGAACCTACTGTAAACCTACAATAATCTAATCAAAACAACGTGATACTGGTGGGACCTGGTGGCTCACACCTGTAATCCCAGCATTTTGAAAGGCCAAGGTGGGCAGACCACCTGAGGTTAGGAGTTTGAGACCAGGCTGGCCAACATAGTGAAACCCTATTTGTACTGAAAATACAAAATTTAGCTGGGTGTGGTGGTGCACACCTGTAATCCCAGCTACTGGGGAGGCTGAGGCACGAGAATTGCTTGAACTGAGAAGGCAGAGGTTGCAGTGAGCTGAGATCATGCCACTGCACTCCAGCCTGGGCAACAGAGCAAGACTATGCCTCAAAACAACAACAACAACAACAACAACACGATACTGTCAAAAAAAAAAAAAAAAACAGGTCAATAGATTAAAAGAATAGAATAGAGAGCCTAGGTATAGATCTGCACAGTCAACTGATCTTTAACAAAGGAATAAAATCAATTCACTGCAGAAAGAATAGTCTTTTCAACAAACGGTGCTGGAAGAAATGGACATCTATACGCAAAAAAAAATGAATCTAGACACAAATCTTACACCTTTAAAAAATTAACTTAAAATGGGCCGGGCGCAGTGGCTCATGCTTGTCATCCCAGCATTTTAGGAGGCTGAGGTGGCAGATCACCTGAGGTTGGGAGTTTGAGACCAACCTGACCAACATGGAGAAAACCATTCTCTACTAAAAATACAAAATTAGCCAGGTGTGGTGGCAGGCGCCTGTAGTCCCAGCTACCGGGGAGGCTGAGGTAAGAGAATCACTTGAACTCACGAGGTGGAGGTTGCAGTGAGCCGGGCGCACCATTGCACTCCAGCCTGGGCAACAAGAGTAAAACTCTGTCTCAAAAAAAAAAAAAAAAAAAAATTAACTCAAAATGAATCATATAACTAAAACACAAACTATACAATTCCTAGAAGGTAACAGAGGAGAAAATCTAGAAGACTTTGGGTATGGCAATAACTTTTTAAATACAACACTAATTTTAACGAAGTCCAGTTTATTAGTTATTTCTTTCATTGATCATCCCTTTCTTGTATTTTTGAAAACTTCTGCTGTCGGCCAGGCATGGTGGCTCATGCCTGTAATCCCAGAACTTTGGGAGGCGGAGGCGGGGGATCACCTGAGGTCAGGAGTTCGAGACCAATCTGGCCAAATTGGTGAAACCCTGTTTCTACTAAAAATATAAAAATTAGCTGGGTGTGGTGGTGTACATCTGTAATCCTAGCTAATCAAGAGGCTGAGGCAGGAGAATTGCTTGAACCTGGGAGACAGAGGTTGCAGTGAGATCGCACCACTGACCTCCAGCCTGGGTGATAAGAGCAAAACTTTGTCTCAAAAAAAAAAAAAAAAAAAGAAAAGAAAAACTTCTGCTCTCTGGAAAAGATAATGTCAAAGAAATGAGAAGATGAATTAAAAACTGGAAGAAAATGTTTGCAAAATACATTCTGATAAAGGATTTGTATCCCAAATATACAAAAAACTTTAAACATTCAACAATAGGAACCCAGTTTTAAAAATGGTCAAAAGACCAATGGAACAGAACAGAGGCTTCCGAAGTAACGCCACATATCTACAACCGTCTGACTTTTGACAAACTGACAAAAACAAGCAACAGGGAAAGAATTCCCTGTTTAATAAATAGTGTTAGAAAAACTGGCTAGCCATGTGCAGAAAGCTGAAACTAGATCCCTTCCTTACACCTTATGCAAAAATTAACTCCAGATGGATTAAAGATTTAAACATAAGACCTAACACCACAAAAACCCTAGAAGAAAACCTAGGCAATATGAGACAGGACATAAACATAGGCAAGGACTTCCTGACTAAAACACCAAAAGCAATGGCAACAAAAGCCAAAATAGACAAATGGGATCTAATTAAACGTAAGAGCTTTTGCACAGCAAAAGAAACAATCATTAGAGTGAACCAGCAACCAACAGAATGGGAAAAAATTTTTGCAAGCTACCCATCTCACAAAGAGCTAATATCCAGAATCTACAAAGAACCAAAACGTTCACAAGAAAAAAACAAACCACCCCATCCAAAAGTGGGCAAAGGATATGAACAGGCACTTTTCAAAAGAAGACATTTATGCAGCCAACAAACACATGAAAAAATGCTCATCATCACTGGTCATTAGAGAAATGGAAATCAAAACCACATTGTGATAATATCTCACGCCAGTTAGAATGATGATCATTAAAAAATTTGGAGACAACAGATGCTACAGAGGACGTGGAGAAATAGGAACACATTTACACTGTTGGTGGGAGTGCAAATTACTACAAACATTGTGGAAGACAGTGTGGCGATTCCTCAAGGATATAAAAATAGAAATACCATTTGACCCAGCAGCCCATTACTGGGTATATACCCAAAGTATTATAAATTGTTCTATTATAAAGACACATGCACACATATGTTCATTGCAGCACTGTTTACAATAGCAAAGACTTGAAACCAACCCAAATGCCCATCAAGGATAGACTGGATAAAGAAAATGTGGCATATATACACCATGGAATATTATGCAGCCATAAAAAAGGATGAATTCATGTCCTTTGCATGGACATGGATGAATCTGGAACATCATTCTCAGCAAACTGACATAAGAACAGAAAACCAAACACCGCATGTTCTCACTCATAAGTGGGTGTTGAACAATGAGAACACGTGGACAGAGGGAGGAGAACATCACACACTGGGGCCTGTTAGGGGGTAGAAGGAGTAGGGGAGGGACAGCAGGGGGTGGGGGGATTGCGGAGGGATAACATTAGGAGAAAGACCTAATGTAGGTGACGGGGGATGGATGCAGCAAACCACCATGGCATGTGTATACCTATCCTGCACGATCTGCACGTGTACTCCAGAACTTAAACTATAACTAAAAAAAAAAAAAAAGAAGAAAAAGGGGAAAAAAATGGTCAAAAGATATACTTCACCAAAGAAGATACAGATGGCAACATATGAAAACATGCTTAACATCACATGTCATAGGGGAACTGCAAATGAAATAAAAATTTAGTTATCACAAACACCTATTAGAATAGCTAAGATAAAACAACTGACAACAACAAACGCTGACAAGGATGCAGAAGAGCAGGAACTTTCATTTGTTGTCACTGGGAATGGAAAATGGTATAACCACTTTAGGAGATAGTTCGGCAGTTTCTTACAAAGCTAAACATAGGCTTACCATACACCCTAGAAAATGCACTACTACATATTTACCCAATGGAGCTGAAAACTTATATCCCACAAAAGTCTGTACACAAGGCCAAGGCGGGAGGATTGCCTGAGCCCAAGAGTTCAGGACTAGACTGGGCAACCCACACAAAGAATAAAACTAATTCTAGTCATCGAACTGATGTAATCAAAACTTTTCTGGGCTTAGTTTGAGATTCTAAATATACTTTTCTCTATACGGTCTTTGAAAAATATCGTAAAACTTTTACACTTTTAGAAGACTAAAAAGCCCTATTTCAGTATTACTGTCTAATTTTAAAAATTCACGAACGTCTCATAAATGTAGCAGAGAAAGAACATGGGAGCTAGATGCAGTGATTCATGGCTGTTATCCTCATGCTTTTGGAGGCCAAGGCAGGAAGATCAATTGAGAGGAGGCGTTCATGACCAGCCTAGGCAACAAGGCAAGATTGTATCTCTACAAACACTAAAAAAATTTAGCCAGGTGTGATGCCTCTGCCTGTAGTCCTAGCTACGTAGAGGGCTGAGGTGAGAGGATTGCTTGAGCCCATGAGTTCAAGGCTGCAGTGAGCTGTAATTACATTACTGCACTCCAGTCTGGGTGATAGAGTGAGACCCTCTCAAAACAAAATAAAAGAACATGAGATCTGCCCAGATTCAATGAAATACTGAAATTGTTAACTTCTCTGAACTTCAATTCCCAGTTCCTTAAATTATCAGTAAGTAATCTCTAAGATCCCAACCAGTTGTAAGATTTTATGTTTCTAAGAGTTGATTATCCTGATTTTTAAAATTCATTTAACTGTAATTTATTGACTGACTTCTAATGTGCACCAAACAGAAATACAGAAGAACTCTATTAAAACAAGAAACTTGGCTGGGCGCAGTGGCTCACAGCTGTAATCCCATCACTTTGGGAGGCCGAGGCAGGAGGGTCACGAGGTCAAGAGATTGAGACCATCCTGGCCAACATGGTGAAACCCTGTCTCTACTAAAATACAAAAATTAGCTGGGCATGGTGCCGTGTGCCTGTAGTCCCAGCTACTCCGGAGGCTGAGGCAGGAGAATTGCTTGAACCTGGGAGGCAGAGGTTGCAGTGAGCCGAGTTCACGCCACCGTACTCCAGCCTGGTGCCTGTGGACAGAGCGAGACTTTGTCTCAAAAAGAAAACAGAAAACTATTACAAAGTTAGATTCAACTGCAAATAAGTTCCTATTGAGGGGCTTATTAAAAATAAAATATCTTAGGAATACAACATTTTAAAAATTAATCTTTTTTCTGTCTATTAGGAATGTAATTTACTATCCTAAAGTAAATTGTCAAGAATACAATTAGAATACAGTTTAATTTTCTTTTTCTTCTTTTCTTTTTTTTTTTTTCAGGCAGAGTTTCGCTCTGCTGCCCAGCCTAGAGTATAGTGGCACAATCTTGGCTCACTGCAACCTCTGTCTCCTGGGTTCAAGCGATTCTCCTGCCTCAGCCTCTCAAGTAGCTTGGATTATAGGTGCTCGCTACCATGCCTGGCTAATTTTTGTATTTTTATTAGAGAAGGAGTTTCGCCATGTTGGCCAGACTGGTCTTGAACTCCTGGCCTTGAGTGATCTGCCTGCCTTAGCCCACTTTTGCTGGGATTACAGTGAGCCACCATACCTGGCTTAATTTTCTAAAGTAAACTGAATATACTGAAATATTCACTGTATAAACATAATGACATCAAAATTAATTTCTTAATATTTCTGAGAGCTCTTGACTTTTAAAATATATGAATTTAATTGTCATAGTTATAAAATAATTTAAAATGTATTGAATCTCAACTATCCTAAATAATTATTAACTAAAGTATCAACAATCACTCTACTATTCTGTGATATAGGACTTATTATTATCACCATTTTATAGAAAAAGAAGCTGAGTTTAATTGTTCAAAATTATAAGGTTATCATTTATTGAGCACTTACCATAGTAAGGAACTACGCTAAAAGTGTTTTACCTGTTTTATTTAACCCTTTCAACAGCTGTGATTCAGTTACTTGTTCCAATTTACATATAGGATAGACTGATAAGTAACTTTCCCAAGATTACAAACATGCTGAGTGGCTGAGCAAGAACTCAAACCTACATGTGTTGATTTCAAAGTCCATACTCTATTATGACAATAGGAACATTTTCAAGGCAATAGAGAAAGCTCTCTTCTTCCTCTATTAGTCAGTAATCCATAGCTTTAAATCTTTTCTGGATACATTAACAAATTAAAGATGTTAAAAGAAACTATTCCTTCCTTTTGTTTTCAACTTTTCCTGGTTGAAATTTAATTAGAAGCAGTACCCTACCATACAAAAAGCTCTGTCTCCACCACCACCCAAAAGCTAGAGCTCTAACTATGCAGGCATTGCAGCTACTGAGAAAACATTAGGTAGAACAGAGTGAGAAGTGGAGTTCATGAAGGAGTTGTAAAAAGTGTCAATAGTTTAGGGGTAAGAATTCCACATATTCCCAGTTTCCTGACAGGTACTCTGATCTCACTGCAAGTTATCGTTCACTAAATTTTTTTTACTTTATTGACTTTTACACACTCACTCTGAAATTTCATCAGTAAAATTTTCATTGATGTTAATAAACCCTTTTCTTAAAAAAAAAAAGATAAAAACCTTGGAGAGAACATCAGCCATTAACAAATTGGTATAAATTCATGTAAGGATAGATTTCTTCCTTTAAAAAGAGTTAAAAAGAGTACCCTAAGGGAGTGAAAAGTTTTACTTGGAGATGAGAAAGCAAGTACATCTGAGACTCAAAGAACTTAGAGGGATTCAGCAGGCGTGCACTAGATGCAGCAGTGCAAGACCCAGGAAGAATGACTGCCCTAGGTTAAGTACACTAGTTAAGGGTTGGAGAGTATGTTGACAGAGGATTTGCCCATATTGGGATTTTGCCAATGGAATAAAGATAACTTTATTTTCTACTGACTTCTGGGAATGAAAGTCTATGGGTTAAAAAAGCTTCTTGTGGTTACACTGAGAAAATATTAAAGTAGTTTCTATACGGAAAATTGGGGTTTAGTATGACAACTGACCTAACCCATAGTTGAAATGGAGATTAAAAGTACATTTTTTTTTTTTTTGTGATTCAGTTTTGCTCTGTCACCAGGCTAGAGTGCAGTGGCGCGATCTCTGCTCACTGCAGCCTCTGACTCCCTGGTTCAAGCGATTCTCCTGCCTCAGCCTCCCAAGTAGTTGGGATTACAGGCATGTGCCACCACGCTCAGCTAATTTTTGTATTTTTAGTAGAGACAGGGTTTCATCATGTTGGCCAGGATGGTCTCAATCTCCTGACCTCGTGATCCACCCACCTCTGCCTCCCACAGTGCTGGAATTACAGGCGTGAGCCACTGTACCCGGCCAAAAGTACATATGTAAGTTATAGACACACTTTAAAAAAACAATTTGGATTTAGCGAAAAGTATTACTTCTTCCTTCCTCTTTTCTTCCATCAATTTGCTTTATTTTCTTCAATCCTGACAACTGCAGAGTGACTTAAAATAGCTGATTTTCCCAACTACCCTGAATGTCAGTATATGACATGCTGTGAGTTTTTATCCCTAACTGCCAATTAACTCTGTCAAAGTAGTTTTTAAGAATGAAGATATTAATATTAAATAACCAGGTATAAAATGTTCTTTTCCAACTGGTAACCATAAATGGTACAAAGTACCTATATACAAAGGTAATCTGACTTTTAAATATGTAACAGATAATAGTTAAGTTTTTTAAATAAAGTTATTAGTTTCAATTAGTTAAAAATAAAATTATTACCTTCAGATAGTGGCTCAGGTTTAAATTCCAGGCCTTAAGCATTCTACTAACCCCATAAATGTCCTTTCTTGTCCACTGAAGTTCTTACTTTTGGGGTCACTAAATCATGATAGCTGTAGCTTCATTTATGTGAAAGCTTTGTGTCTTCACAGAAGCATTTTCTCTGTAATGAGAAGGTATTTAAAGTATATTTTATTTACATAAAGAAAATTATTAGATTTTGTTACGCAGGTTTTATTTTAAAATAACCATTATCAGCCTGGTGTGGTAGAATCATCAACTGAATAGAACTCAGTTGAATAGAACTAAAGACAAGGACTGACTTTACAGATAATTACATGTATCTTGGGACAGGTAGCAATCTCTCTGTGTCTGTTTCCTTGTATAAAATCAGGGATTTAGAATATTTAAATTCTCATACTTTATAACTACCACTGAAACAAAGACCTCTAGCAAATTACATTGTTCTTTAACAAAAATATTTAATAGGGCATGTTTTGGAGCCACAAGAAGCTTTAAAATAAAAGCTCCTCTCCCCATGCCCTACCTCCTAAGCCCTAGAATTGACAAGATTATTTCTTAAGCAAGAAGTATTACAATTGGATAAAGAGAGCAGAAAGAAAAAAAGAAAGTATTAAATATGGAGCCTAAACAGTTAATAATGATTGGATTTCAGAAAACACACTAAGGCATTACATTTTCTGGCAAATTGCTTTCTAGAATGTTTCGTTATCACATTTAAAAAGTGGATTTTATCTTATATCAAAAGTAAAGATTGGAAAGCATCTGTAAAATTAGTAGCTCAGTGTTTTTATTTACAGGGAGAAAGGGCTTTTTATTGTTTTTACACAGTGAATGTATGGCAGAGAGGAAGAGATGATTAAGGTTGCTGTCACTCAGATCTCTTTCAAGGACCATACTTGGGCTATTGCTGTTTTGATCTTGTTCAACAGCAATTCTATCAGTTCAAAATTTTGGAGGTAATTTCTTACGAGTAATATATATTTAAAAAAACGGTCTTAACATCCAATCATGTTGTTTAGTATCCCTCACAGACTCCGGTGTATTAAAATATTATCTGTTAAAACCAATAATCTGATAATAAATCACCTAACAGGATAATTAAAGAGAAAGCAGCTTGAAGTTGAGTTTCTTTTAATTCCAGGTACTTTGGTTAATGGTACATCTTGTAAAAGCTCTTTAAATCTAAAAAGATCTGTAAATCTATTTATTATCAGCATCGGATCTTTAAAAAATATTGCTCAAAAGTACTCTAGAAAATAAAATTTACTTCATCTTTTAGAGGTAGGTAAATGACATAATGTTCCTTTTATATTATGTACAAAATTACTATGAATCGGTGTCAAAAATGAAATCAAGACTAATTCACAAATACTTTAATAGGATTTCTTTTTTAAGGATCAATTTTTAGTTATGTGTTAAATATCAAAATTTTAAATGTATACAAATATATAAACAATAACCTATATAATTTTTTATTTTCTGCTGGGTGCAGTGACTTATGTCTGTAATCCTAGCACTTTGAGAATCCAAGGTAGGCAGATCACTTGAGGTCAGGAGTTTGAGGCCAGCCTGGCCAACATGGTGAAACCCCATCTCTACTAAAAAAAAAAAAAAAAAAAATCAGCCGGACGTGGTGACAGAAGTCTGTAATCCCAGCTTTTGGGGAGGCTGAGGCAGGAGAATCACCTGAAACTGGGAGGCGGAGGTTGGAATGAGACAAGATCATGCCACTGCACTCCACGCTGGGCAACAGAGCGAGACTTCATCTCAAAGGAAAAAAAAGCACTTTTTAATTTTCAGGGAAAAAAAAATCTAAGGCTGGTGTTCACAATGTCTATTTATGGTTTGCTCTTCCTATAAATTTCCCTGTAATCCATTTCTACCCATTTTTCACTCTGCACAAACAAACCTCTTTTTACTTCTTTGCTCTGAGAGATTTTTTTTTATATGGAGTTTCGTTGGGAGATTAATTTTTGAAGGAAAAAAAGAAAAAAAAAAAAAAAAGAGATGGAGTTTTGCTCTTTTGCCCAGGCTGTAGTGAAGTGGCACAATCACAGCTCACTGCAATCTCCACCTCCCGGTTTCAAGCGATTCTCCTGCCTCAGTCTCCCAAGTAGCTGGGATTATAGATGCCTGCCACCATGCTCGGCTAATTTTTGTATTTTTAGTAGAGATAGGGTTTCGCCATGTTGGCCAGGCTGGTCTCGAACTCCTGACCTCAGGTGATCCGCCTGTCTCAACTTCCCAAAGTGTTGGGATTAGGCCACTCCTTCAGAGCTTTACAAATTCATTTAATCCTTACAGTGACTCTGAGTTAGATCTTTTTATCTATTTATAGATAAGAAAACTGAAACTGCCAAGAAACTTGCTTAAGATCACAGAGTACATTATTAGGTTCAGATTCAAAACCAAATTGGAAACACACACACACACACACACACACACACACAACAATTAGGACTCCAAAGCCCTCATACATAATCTTTGTATGATACCACACACTATGCCATTATATACAGAAAACAAGAAACTTTAATAAAGAGAAATGTATTTTCCGAACTGTGGTTCTCCAGAAAACAATGTGTCTCCACGAGGACCATAAAAAAATAAATCCCATAGAAAATGATTACCAACCAAAAACTTGCAGTTAATGTTCCAACTAAAGAAAAACACTCAAAGTAAAAGCATCAGCTATCCTAGGTACTGCTTAGAGGCAACACCAAACATTACACAGAAGTTGTTGAAAAAAACTGTAAAACACAATGCTGGGTAGTTATTTTAAATGCTTATTAACTAATCTTTCCTTAACTAAACGTCTCCGTCAAATGAAAAATGTATTTCAGTCAAATCAGGATTTCTGTTTTGCAAACGGAAAGCCTTATCTATTAAGCATATATTCAGGTTCTTTATTTTCCTGGTAATTTTCAATTCAAATTAAGATCAAACTATATTGACTCTATCAGGTACTGTATATTTTTTGATAAATTTCAAATTAATGATAAAAATGTATTAACCTGCTGCTCAATTATACATTTATAAACATATTTTAACCACTGATATATTATCAATAAATACAGGTTCAATGGCAAGACTTCATTAAGAAAGTGTTTCAAGCTTTGGGTGCCCACGACTTATTTAACGTAACGTGTAAATCTTCATCACTATAATAACCACATGATTAAACGACCACCATTTCCATTAGCAAGCCCAGTACTAATAAGTTATTTCCTGGGGCTTCAGCACAGAGGTTTTCTAATTTTATTCCTCCACTCAGTGTGCCTATTCTCCCTTATCTGTTCACGCTGGCAAAGCTTCTAGTTAAACTGGAATTGGTAACTATTACGATGATAGTAAACATATACTGAGTGCTTCCTATATGCCGCAGTTAATTCTCACAGTTGATAAAAGTGTGGCACAGAAACGTTAAGTAGCAGAGGCAGGATTTGAACCCAGGAATTCTGGTTCCAGGGTCCGCATTCCATCTACAAAGGCGAGTAACCTGAAAAGATTCCTACTTTTACTGTTATTGCTCTCTAATATTTTTTTACTCTTCCAATCGTTTAAATCTTTCTCTATTTAAATATTAGGCGTCTTCCTAACTGTAGGACATCTTTAAAGAACGTAGCAAAGGAAAGCTTTAGTTGTCTTCACCTGCACACATACCGCTCTGCCCACAAATTTGGCAGTCCAGTTCTGCCTGATTCTAAACTGCTTGTCTCTTGAAGCGAATGCCTTAAAAAGCGACTTTGGAATCTGGATAGTCATCTCCATCCATCCTCCCTCAGAAAAACAACTATATTAGAGTAATTCTTGGGACCACTGAGAACAAGACATAGGCCTTTGGGTAACTGCAAGACAAAAAACGAAAAAAGAGGGGGAGAAGGTGGGGGAGAATGATTTTCCCCTTCTAAACATAAGGTATAAAAGGACTCAGAAAGGGGAAAAAGGACCCTAAAAAGCAAGGTGCGGGACTGTGTGAGAGACCACATTGGGCGCTCCGCCCAAGGGGTCCGGCTCCTTCTCCGCGGCGACAGCGCGTCCTCGGGCTCAGCAACCCTCAAGACACCTAACCTCCTTCTCCAGCCTGCCCCTCTGGGGACCGGGAGCCCCGTGCCGGGTCGGTGGTCGGAGGCCCTGCCATGTAGGACCCGGAAAAGGCCCCCAGGCTCCGCGCAGAGTGTGCCGCCAGAGACCGGCTGCGGCTGGGGGCGGGGGCCGGCAGTTGCTCGGAGCTCCGGCGGGTCAGGAGGTGACGGGAGGAGGAGGAGGGGGCAGGAGGAAGAAAGGGGGGTTGGGAGGTAGCGTCCGGTTGGTCGGCGCAGATAGCACTGCTAAACCTCCGATTCCCCTAGTCCTGCCGCCGCCGATAGCCCCACAAGGCGAGGAGGGAAGTCCGACGGAGCAGAGGGGAGAAAATTCAAAACGAGTCTACTCAACCTCGTCTTGGCTCCGAGGCCCCGCCATGGAGACCAGCATAATGCGCAGGCGCATCCCACCGGGAGCGCGCAGCGCAGTCCCACGAGGTTACGACCACTATCGGCCACCGTCGCCCGTTTCCTGTCTCATCGTTTCTTTTTTTCGTATTTCCGCCTCTCGCCTCCCCTCTAAAACCCACAGTTAGAGGCGAGACTTAAGAAAAATCTCTGCGGAGTGAGACTCTGGTTGGGAATATGTATGAGACAAAAAAATGGACAAGGCGTTAGTCAGGAAAAGCTGAAGACAGAGAAAATTTGTTATCTGGCTGGAGTCTGGAGGCTTTAATGCAAATTAAGATATCCCTGGGCAGCATGGCGAAAAACTACAATTCCCAATGGTCACAGCGTTTGAGAAGCGATGCTTTCTGAGACTTATAACTAGGAGCTGTGTTTGAACTATCCAGGCTCAGGACATCCTCTTGAAAAAAAAAATTATTAATAAAGTAGATTTGAGTGGGATCTTCCTGTATCTTCCTAATCGATAACAGGCCCACTTGTATAGGAAGAATTCTAACAATGATTAAAAGAACATGCTACCTTTAAGGCTATGCTTTTCTAATCGATGATTCCTAAATCTAGGAGTAGGTAGTCGATTTTCGTGGTCTGGGCGTCTGTAGAAGGGAGGCCTCGTGTTTTCTGCGGAGGAGACCCGAGGAGAGAAAGTAGAGTCCAGGCTTAGACTGCAGCTCCTCGCTTACCTGTGCAGTCTAGTTTTGAGCTGCCTCTTTGTAGTTCTAAAAGACAGGAGCTCCCTGTTGTGGGTCTACTAACCCGTACGTTTCCGTGGGCAAGTCTTGTGTGTACTCTTCGCCATGGCTCAACTCCAAACACGCTTCTACACTGATAACAAGAAGTAAGTAAGCGTTCCACCCTTCGCTCCCTTCCCCAGGGTCTTTTCTGATCACTCCTTTGGTATGACCTTGTGGATCCCTAGTTGTTCCTGCTGTCACCTTTTTTCTGAGATTATCTGCTTTCTAACCGGCTTCGCAGGTTCTCTATAATTTGAATTGTGAGTGTGGAGGAGACTGAAGGGCTTCAGGTTTGCTTTCTGAATGAAACATTCTATATGTGTAATTTAACAACGAACAGTGAGTGGGCCTTGTCGTTATAGGGTGTCTGCTGGTGATGGTTCACGGTTTTTGAAAACACGTTTTCTTTCTTTCTTTTTTTTTTAGTAGGTGATAGAAGATGCTTTTCGAAACCAGGCTAGAAAGTGGAGCTCTGAATATGAGTTTATGGTAGAATTGGTTCTTGATAAGTGTGAAGTCAATTTAGTTACTGATTTATTGATAGACGTATATAATATAAATACATTATGTACTTTATCATGTACTTGTATATAAGTCGTATTTACTAACATATAAATGTAAACATATTTACCATTTATATGTATCTATATAGATATATAAACATTTTAACCAGTGGTCTCAAGGTCTGTTGGCACTCATTTGAAAACTAATTATATGCTGCCTTGTGGTATATATTGCATTATTAGTTTTCTTTGTGTTTGCCTGGCCTCTTCCAACTATATTGGAAGCCTTTTGTGGGCAGGGGCTATATATTAAGCTTCTTGGATTGACTGAGTCAACAATGTCAACTTTTTCAGTGAAACTAATAATAAATATGTGTTGTATTAATAAGCTAAAGTTATCCATAAACTAGGAAACTCCCACCTGAATTACACTTATTTTGTTTGTACCTTTATGATGAGAGCTAGTAAATCATCTTCTCTCCTCTTGTATTGTTGCTTACAGTATACATAAATCATATTGTCAATGTACGTGAGTATGTATACTTATATAGCCTTAATACTTCTCAAGGAATGTGGTGATGTGTTAACCACTGTGTTTTGTAATTGAAAGTAGGTTTTTTTGTTTTTCTTAAAAATTTTTTTAATATATGGGGTTTTTTTTGTTTGTTTTGGTTTTTTTTTTTTTAGAGACACAGTCTTACTCTGTCACCCAGGCTGGACTGCAGTGGTGTATTGTTGGCTAACTGCAACCTCTGTCTCCTGGGCTTCAACAATCTTCCCGCCTCAGCCTCCGGAGTTGCTGGAATTACAGGCATGTGCCACCAAGCCTGGCTAATTTTTGTATTTTTAGTAGAGACAGGATTTTGCCTTGTTGGCCATGCTGGTCTCGAACTCCTGGCCTCAAGTGATTTGCCCAGCTAGGTCTCCCAAAGTCCTAGGATTACAGACATGAGACACTGTGTCCAGCTTTGAGATGATTGTTGATTTACATGAAACTGTAAGAGATAATAGGCTGCTGTGTTTTAACCCCTGAAATGAATGGATACATGTCGTATGTATGTGTTTGAATTTAGGTCCTCCAAGATTTTTTTTAAATGTAGAAATTAAAATTCTTGGCTGGATGCTGTGGCTCACTCCTGTAATCCAGCAGTTTGGGAAGCCAAGGAGGGCAAATCACTTGCCTCGGGAGTTCAAGACCAGCCTGAGCAACATCATGAAACCCAGTCTCTACCAAAAATACAAAAAATTAGCCGGGCATGGTGGTGCCCACCTGTGGTCCCAGCTATTTGGGAGGCTGATGTGGGAGGATTGCTTGACCCTGAGAGGCAGAGGTTGCAGTGAGCCAGGATCAGCACCACTGCACTCCAGCCTGGGGAACATAGTGAGACCCTATCTCAAATAAATAAATAAATAAAATTCTTGCTTTTTCTTTTCATTTAATATTTTGGTCAATAAAATGGTGGGGGGGCAGCTAATATAATTGTCACATACACAGAAGACTATACATATATGTGAATACATATATGTGAATTATGTACATAAATACATAGCCATAGCCTTATTGTTCAAAGTATGGTTTGAGGATCATCAGCACCGTATTTGCAGAGTTGTGCAGACATCACCACTGTCAGTTTTAGAACATTTTTCATCATCCTTTAGCTGTTTATTAAATAATACCCCCAGCCCTATTCATCTGCTTTCTATCTCTGTAGCTTTATCTCTTCTGGACATTTTGTATAAATGGAATTATATAATGTGGTCTTTTGTGAGTGGCTTCTTTCACTTAGTATGATTTTTTTAAAAAATTGTTTAATTATGTCGTAGTATCTATTAGCACCTCATTCCTTTTTATGGCCAAATAATAAGCCATCGAATGTATGTACCATATTTTTCCATTCATCAGTCGGTGGGCATTTAGGTTGTTTCCACCTTTTAGCTGTTACAAATAGTTATGTGAACATTCATGTATAAGTTTTTCTGTGGATGCATGTTTTCATTTTTCTTGCATATATACTTAGAAGTGGAGTTTTTAGGTCAGATATAATTGTATGTTTGACTTTTTGAGGAACTGCCAGAATGTTTTCCAAAGCTACTGCACCATTTTATATTACTGCCAGCAATAATCAGGGTTCCAATTGCTCCATATTTTCACTGACACTTGTTATTATCTGTCTTTTTAATTAGAGCAACCTAGTGGGTGTGAAATGATTTTCATTGTGTTTGATTAGCATTTCCAAGATGACTAATGATGAGCATTTTCATGTCCCTATTGGCCATTTTAAAAATTGCATTGTCAAAAATGAAAAAAAAATAATCTAATATTGACAATGGAGTGTTAAAAAAATGAAAAAAAAATAACAAAAAAAGAAAAAAATTGCATTGTCTTTTTATTATTGAGTTGTAAGTGTTCTTAATGTAGTCTAGATACGAGTTCCTTATTAGATACGTGATTTGCAGATATTTTCTCAGTCTTTTATGAGTCTCCTAACCTGCCCCTGTAATGTATTCCTCTAATTTAGTGTCCATTGTGCAGCCAGAAAGATCTAACTAAATAAAATCTGTTATTTCTAATTTGCACTGCTGTAATAGTTCATTACCCACGGAAAAGAAGTAAAAATGATTTCACATGGTATATACAACACTCCATGTATATCTCTTTAGCCTTTGGTAACTTTAGAGCAAAATCGAACTTTCTGGAATAGGTTGGGTGGGCAGTTTAACAACTCCCAGCTATTTTGAGGTTCTCGCTGCTTTCCTGCACACTGCTTCTTCCATACTATCCTTCCCTCACCTGGCAAAAACTCATTTCTCTTTTGAGACAGGGTCTTGGTGTGTCACCCAGGCTGGAGTGCAGTGCAGTGGTATGATCTCAGCTCACTGCAGCCTCGACCTCCTGGGTTCAGGCAATCCTCCCACCTCAGCCTCCCAAGTAGCTGGGACTACAGGCACACGCCACCACACCTGGCTAATTATTTTTCTAATGTAGCTTAACAGTTACCGTTTTTGTGCATCCTTTCAGGCCCTGCTCTCCTGCCCTCCTTTTCTCTGGTTAAAACGACCTATGATGTCTTTGTTCTCTTTATACATGTTACCTAATGACATTGTTCTTACATAACATCATTCTATTTGATTACCAGACTTCAACCTCTTCTGAGAACAGAGACCATGTTTTAATTCATTTTTGTTTACAACATGCAGCAAAATGTCTGGCATGTAGCAGGTACCCCATAAATGTATGTCGAATTCGTAAAAGCACAGTTGTTCAATTATCGTAGACGTGGTTTTGACATATCATTTCCTTTTTATAGATATGCCATAGATGATGTTCCCTTCTCAATCCCTGCCACCTCTGAAATTGCTGACCTTAGTAACATCATCAATAAATTACTAAAGGACAAAAATGGTAGGTATATATGCTTAGAGGGCATAGTGCCACTAATTACTCTAAAATGCATTAGATTTTTAGTTCCTTTTTTTGGCCTTATGATACTGTACGAATTTTGTAATGGCAAAATGTGTAACTTATAAAGTTCAGGTTCTTCTACTGTAAAGACTGCTTTGAAAGAAAAGTTTTCAGAAAAAAGTTTCTGTTTAATCTGTTTTTAAGGTAATGTGGAAATATGGTGGTTGTAGTTAAGGAATAAAGATTTTGGTATAAAGTTGTAATATAGAGATAATCAAGACGTTGACTGTGCTATAGAAGACTGAGTTATGTAGGCATAAAACAAGCGTTTTAGTGCTTAGGCCCCACTCGCTAGTGAAGCACAAAGCAAAATGACAGTATCAGTATTTGAGTGTTTAGTGTAATATCAGAATGACAGTATGAACACCAGTATTTTATTTTTTGTGTCCAGAATTCACAAAAAAATTAGTATAACAAAACATGCAAGAATATAAAATAGATCACTTTAAATTTACAAATATTAAATATATACTATTGTATTAATATTTTATTTGCCCATTAAATTAATGTGAACAATGTATGTAAAAATATAGATGAAATAAGATTGGCCATGAGTTAATAGCGGTTGAAGTTTGGTGAGAGGTGTAAGGAGGCTCCTTAAATTATTTTGTGTATCTCATTGTAGTTCTGTATTTCTGAACTTTTCCATATGTATGAAATTTTCGATAATAAATTTTTTTTTTAATAATGAAACATTACATAAAATAGAGAAAATTTAAACATGAAACTTTAAGCAATTCTCTTGCCTCCACCTCTGAAGTTGCTGGGATTACAGGTGCCCGCCACTGTGCCCGGCTAATTTTTTTTGTGTTTTTAGTGGAGACGGGATTTCACAGTGTTGGCCAGGCTGGTCTCAAACTCCTAACCTCAAGTGATCCACCCTCCTTGGCCTCCCAAAGTGCTGGGATTACAGGTATGAGCCACTATGCCAGGCCAGAGGCAAGTGTATTTTTTTTTTTTTTTTTTTTTTTTTGAGATGGACTCTCACTCTGTAGCCCAGGCTGGAGTGCAGTGGCGCGATCTTGGCTCACTGCAGCCTCTGCCTCCTGGGTCCCGGTTCAAGCAATTCTCCTACCTCACCCTCCCAAGTAGCTGGGATTACAGGCACAAGCCACCATGCCCAGCTAATTTTTGTATTTTTTAGTAAACACAAGGTTTCAGCATGTTGGCCTGTCTAGTCTTGAACTCCTGACCTAGTGATCCGCCCGCCTCGGCCTCCCAAAGGGCTGGGATTACAGGCATGGGCCACTGCGCACGGCTGGACAAGTATATTTCTATACAGACGTTTCCAATGCTGCAGAGCTCTTCTGACTCTACCCTAGTTGGAGGAATGGGGAAGTAAGAGTTATAAACTAATGTGTAGTATTTTCCCTGTCTTCATCTTCAAATAACTTCATAATTTTTTGTGTGAAATTTGAGATGATGTTTTTGAGCAGCTTTATTGGGTTGGGGTGGGGGCACAGGGTCTGCAATCTTTTTATTGCTAGTAAGTTACAGTTCAATATTCAATATTCAAGGATATTTACATAGCATTTCCTGTTGATCCTTGTCTTTGTTTCATCATGGATATATAGAGATTCCGATGCATAGTTACCTTTATAAATTTTGAAAACTGTTATATATGCTATTTGTTAAAAAAGTCTTTGAACTAGAATAAAAAATATTCTTTTTAATTTTTGTAGGTACATAGTAGGTGTATATATTTATAGGGTACATGAGATATTTTGATACAGGCATGCAAGGTGTAATAATCACATCAGGGTAAATGAGGTATCCATCACCTTAAGCATTTATCATTTGTGTTACAAACAATCCAGTTATACTCTTTGTTATTTTTAAATGTATAGTTAAATCATTATTGACTGTAGTCACCCAGTTGTGCTGTCAAATACTAGATCTTATTTATTCTATTTTTTTGTACCCATTAACCATCCCCACCTGCCTCTCACTCCCCCTACTACCCTTCTCAGCATCTGTAACAATCTTTCTGCTTTGTATCTCCATGAGTTCAATTGTTTTAATCTTTAGCTCCCACAAATAAGTGAGAATATGCAAAGTGTGTTTTCTGTGCCTGGCTTATTTCACTGAACGTAATGGCCTTTAGTTCTGCCCATGTTGTTGCTAATGACAGGATCTCATTCTTTTTTATGGCTGAAGTACTCCATTGTGTAGAAGTACCCATTTCCTGATTTATTGTCTTTTGAGTATATACAGATAAGTGCTATTGCTGGATTATATGGTAGCTCTATTTTTAGTTTTTTTGTTTGTTTGGTTTTGGGTTTTTGGGGTTTTCTTTTGACAGTAGTTTAGCTCTGATTGCCCAGGCTGGAGGTCAGGGGCATGATCTCGGCTCATGGTAACCTCCACCTCCTGGGTTCAAGCAGTTCTCCTGCCTCAGCCTCCTGAGTAGCTGGGATTACAGACATGTGCCACCATGCCTGGTTAATGTCTCTCGTGGGAGAGACAGGGTTTCTCCCATGTTGGTCAGGCTGGTCTCGAACTCCCAACCTCAGGTGATCTGCCCATCTTGGCCTCCCAAAGTGCTGAGATTACAGGCATGAGCCACCGTGCACGCCTATTTTCAATTTTTTGAGGAACCTCCAAACTGTTCTCCATAGTGGTTGTACTAATTTACATCCCACCAAGGTGTACAAGGGGTCCTTTTTCTCCATATCCTCACCAACTTTTGTTATTGCTTGGCTTAGAAAAAGCCATTTGGGCTGGACGCAGTGGCTCACGCCTATAATCCTAGCACTTTGGGAAGCTGAGGTGGGTGGATCACGAGGTCGGGAGTTTGAAACCAGCCTGGCCAACATGGTGAAACCCTGTCTCTACTAACAATACAAAAAATTATCCGGGTGTGGTGTCAAGCACCTGTAATCCCAGCTACTCAGGAGGCTGAGGCAGGAGAGTTGCTTGAACCCTGGGAGGCGGACATTGTAGTGAGCTGAGATCACACCACTGCACTCCAGCCTGGGTGGCACAGCAAGACTCCATCTCAGGGAAAAAAAAAAAAAAAAGCCATTTTAACTAGGGTGAAATATCTCATGTAGTTTTGATTTGCATTTCTCTGATGATCAGTGATGGTGAGCACCTTTTCATGTGCCTGTTTGCCATTTGAATGTTTTCTTTTGAGAACTGTATATTCAAATCTTTTGCCCAATATTTAATCAGATTATTAAATTTGTTTCTAGAGAGCTTTTTGAGCTCCTTATATATTCTGATTATTAATCCTTTGTCAGATGGGTAGTTGGCAAATAATTACTCCCATTCTATGGGTTGTTTCTTCACTTTGTTATTTCCTTTGCTGTGCAGAAGCTTTTTGACCTGATGGGATGCCATTTGTCCATTTTTGCTTTGGTTGCCTGTGCTTGTGGGGTATTACTCAAGACATTTTTGCCTAGACCCTGATCCTGGGGAGTTTCCCCAGTGTTTTCTTTTATTACTTTCATAGTTTGAGGTCTTAGATTTATTAAGTCTTTAATCCCTTTTGTTTTGATTTTTGTGTATGCCAAGAGATGGGGTCCAGTATCATTCTTTTACATATGTATACCCAGTTTTCCCAGCACCAGTATTGAAGAGACTGTCTGTTCCCCAGTGTATGTTTGAGTTCACTATAGATGGGTGGATTTGTTTTGGCTTCTCTGTTCTGTTCCATTGATATCTGTGACTGTTTTTATATGCCAGTACCATGCTGTTTTGGTTACTATAGGTTTGTAGTATAATTTGAAGTCAGGTAATGTGATTCCTCCAGGTTTGTTCTTTTTGCTTAAGATAGCTTTGGCTATTCTGGGTCTTTTGTGGTTCCATGTAAATTTTAGGATTTTTTTTTTTTTCTGTGAAGAATGTCATTGGTATTTTGAAACGGATTGCATTGAATCTGTAGTTTGGGTAATATGGACATTTTAACAGTATTTATTCTTCCAGTCCATGATCCTGGAATATCTTTCCATTTTTTTGTGTCCTCTTCATTTTTTTTTTTCTTTTTGAGATGGAGTTTTGCTCTTATTTCCCAGGCTGGAGTGCAATGGTGCCATCTCGGCTCACTGCAACCTTCGCCTCCCAGGTTCAAGTGATTCTCCTGCCTTAGCCTCCTGAGTAGCTGGGATTACCAGCGCCCGCTACAATGCCTGGCTAAGTTTTTGTATTATTAGTAGAGATGGGTTTTCACCATGTTGGCCAGGCTGGTTGCGAACTCCTCACCGACCCCGGGTGATTCACTGGCCTCAGCCTCCCAGAGTGCTGGGATTACAGGCGTGAGCCACCATGCCCAGTCCTCTTCAATTTTTTTCATCAATGTTTTATAGTTTTTGTGTAGAGATCTTTTACTTCTTTGGTTAAGGTAATTTCTAGGTATTTTATTTGTAGCTATTGTAAGTAGAAATACTTTCTTGATTTCTTTTTCTGATTTTTTGCTATTGGCATATAGAAACACTACTGATTGTTGTTATTATGCAACTTTACTGAATTTGTCAGTTCTGATAGGTTTTTGGTATAATAAAGATTATATCAAATATAAGATCATGTCATTGATTTCTCCAAATATAAGATCACATCATCGGCAAACAAGGATAATGTGACTTCTCTCTCTCCAAATTGGATGCCCTTTCTCTTTCTTTCTCTCCTTCCCTTTTCACTTTCCTTTCTTTTCTCCCTCCCTTCCTCCCTTCCTTCCTTCCTCTAGCTAGGACTTCGAATACTGTGTTGAATAACAGAGGTGAAAGTGGGCATTGTTGTCATGTTCCGGATCTTAGAGGAAAGGCTTTCTGTTTTTTCCCCATTTAGTATGGGGGTCTATTATATATGACTTTTATTATGTTGAAGTATGTCCTATACCCCGTTTTTGAGGGCTTTTATCATGAAGAGATGTTGAATTTTATCAAATGCCTTTTCAGCATCATTTGAAATGATCGTATGATCATATGCTTTTTGTCCTTCATTCTGTTCATATGATGTATATATTAGGGTTCTCTAGAGGGATAAGACTAATAGACGTATATGCGAAAGGGAGTTTATTAAGGTCACAATCACAAGGTGAAGTACCACAATAGGCTGTCTGCAAACTGAGGAGCAAGGAAGCCAGTCCGAGTCCCAAAACCTCAAAAGTAGGGAAGCCAGCAGTGTAGCCTTCAGTCTGTGGCCAAAGACCCTGGAGCCCCTGGCAAACCACTAGCCCAAGAATCAAAAAGCTGAAGAACTTGGAGTACAGTGTTTGAGGGCGGGAAGCATCCAGCACCGGAGAAAGATAAAGGCCTGAAGACTCAGCTAGTCCAGTCCTTCCACGTTCCTCTGCCTCCTTTTATGCTAGCCATGCTGGCAGCTGATTAGATGGTACCTACCCAGATTGAAGGTGTATCTGCCTCTCCTAGTCCACTGACTCAGATGTGGAACAGTACTTTGCATTCTTCATTCCAATCAAGTTGACACTCTGTTAACCATCACAATGTATTACATTGATTGATTTGTGTATGTTGAACCATTCTTGCATCCCTGGAATAAATCCTACTTGGTCATGATTATCTTTTTAATGTGTTGTTGAATTTGGTTTGCAAATATTTTGTTGAGGAAAGAATTATTCTTGTAAAAGAAGCTTTACAATTCCAGTATGTTACTCAAATAGTTGCATATTTTTCTAAATGTGTAGACTGAACATTATTCCTTTTGTATAGACTGTTACTATATTGCAACTCCAAAAGAAATAAGGAATATAAGTACAGTAGTGATTTCAATAGCTTTTAAACTCAATAATTAGTTAAAAGACTACAACAAGGGAGCATTATGGTGGATGGAATCAGACTGATATAATCTGAGCTCTAAGGTGGGTCTTAATATCTTAAAAAGAGACACAACCAGATACTATTTGCATCCTGATGGGATGTAATAGGAAATAGACAATACTCTCTATGAATATTCGTGTCAAAAAAAAAACAATCTGAAATCTAATGAGGCATTTATATCTGACTAGCTTATAGGATATTTGTGTGATAAAGAAACATGTTAAAGGGCACCTTGGAGATGTAGTCAACAAAACTCAGAATGTATGAAATATTACAAAACAGATGACCCACTCTCATCAACAAATACTTGGCAAGGAGAAAAAGGAGGAATTATTGAAGATTAAAAGAAACATTAATCAGATATGTATGGGCTGTGAATGCTGATTTTTGAAAGCTCACTGTAAAAGAACATTGGCTATTTGATATTAGAAGGAATGATTGTTAAATTTTAAACTATTGTAACTAATGCTTTTAAGTCCTTATATTTTAGAGATAAAAGCTAAAGTATTTACAAATGAAATGATACAGTTTCTGAGATTTGCTTTAAAATAAACCAGCCAGGGAATAGAAGGAGGAATATAGATGATGCTCCATTAGTTAGTGGATGTCAAAATGGGTGATGGTGATGGGATTCATTGTTATTTCTACTTTTGCATGTTTGAAATATTTCATAGATTAAAAGGTTTTTGTTTTTGTTTTTTTTTACTGAGATGGAGTTTTGCTCTTGTTGCCCAGGCTGAGTGCAGTGGCATGATCTCGGCTCACTGCAACCTCTGCTTCCCTGGTTCAAGTGATTCTTCTGCCTCAACCTCCTGAGTAGTGAGGTTACAGGCATGCATTACCACGCCCGGCTAATTTTTGGTATTTTTAGTAGAGGCTGGGTTTTTCCATGTTGACCAGGCTGGTTTCGAACTTCTAACCTCAGGTGATCCGCCCACCTCAGCCTCCCAAAGTGCTGGGATTACAGGCATGAGCCACCTCGCCCAGCCATAGTGAAAGTTTTTTAAACCAAGGTAATTATACCAGCAACAATAACGAAGACATTATACTAACAGAACAAAGTATTTCTGATCTTAAAAATCACATAGTATACTGGAATGCTGTGCCATAAGAAATTCTGGAGAAACTCAGAGGCCACACTGGGAAAATGGGTACCCGTTTGTTTTGGGCATTTTCATATACCTCTGCCAATATCACCTCAGATATGAAGAGTGATAATTTTATTATGTATCTTCCTCAGAGTTCCACAAACATGTGGAGTTTGATTTCCTTATTAAGGGCCAGTTTCTGCGAATGCCCTTGGTCAAACACATGGAACTGGAGAACATCTCATCAGTAAGTTCAAATACTTACCTTGTGTTTTACTTAAGGCATTATCAGCTATTGTGGGTAAACTCCTTTTAGAATCACACTGAATCTACTTTAGTATCCAAGATTATTTTGAATGTATTGAATATATATATGTATATATATATAGAAAGAGTGTGTGTTTTATGTATTGTGTGTATATTATGTTTGTGTATTGAATATATATAGTGTGGGTATGTATATGTATATTCCTGTATACTCAGTTTTGAAGCCTTCTCTTTTTGTGAGTGTTTTATTCAAGAAGGAAATGAACACATTCTTCATATTTGTGGAAGAACTGGCAAGAAGGGAAATAGCAAATATGTGTGTACTAATACTGGTGCACAAAATAAGTGGACAAATATAAAAACTATGGGTTTCCCTTCCTCTTATTTTCAAAGTTTATTTAATATTGCTTTTGTGATTAAAAATATAACTTATAATTGCTTTTTTGTGATTTTTAAAATTTTGGCAAAATACACGTAAAATACAATTTTAAACATTTTTAAATATAAATTCAGTGGCATTAAGTACATTTGCAATATTGTGCAACCATCGCCATTTTCCAGAATTGTTTCCTTATCCTAAACAGAAGACCTGTACCCATTTAACAATATGCTTTTAGTTTTAATTTATAAAGTTCCTATATCATATCTTCTTTTTTTTTTTTCTGCAATCTCCATCTCCCAGAATCAAGCAATTCTCCTGCCTCAGCCTTCCAAGTAGCTGGGATTACAGGGGCACGCTACCACGCCTGGCTAATTTTTGTATTTTTAGTAGAGATATGATTTCACCATGTTGATCAGGCTGGTCTTGAACTACTGATCTTGTGATCTGCCTGCCTTGCCCTTCCAAAGTACTGTTATCACAAGCGTGAGCTACTGCACCCAGCCTTTTTTTTTTTTTTTTTTTTTTTGCCTTAGGGTCTCCATGTGTTGCCCAGGCTGGAGTGCAATGGTGCAGTTTCAGTTCACTGTAACCTCCGCCTGCTAGGTTCAAGTGATTCTTGTGCCTCAGCCTCCCAAGTAGCTGAGATTACAGGCACTTGCCACTACTTCCAGCTAATTTTTGTATTTTCAATAGAGACAGAGTTTCACCGTGTTGGCCAGGCACATCTTGAACTCCTGACCTCAGGTAATCCGCCTGCCTTGGCCTCCCAAAGTGCTGGGATTACAGGTATAAGCCACTGTGCCTGGCCTAAGGTTTTCTTACATTCTTTTTTCCCCCATTTTCAGCACAAGTTTTCCAAGGCCATTTACATTTCTTCTTCTTAAAATTTTTGTTAGGAGACGCGGTCTTGCTTTGTTGCCCAGGCTGGACTTGAACCCCTAGGCTCGAGCAGTCCTCCTGCCCCAGCTTTCCTAATATTAATAGCTGGAACTACAGGTGTGAGCCACCACGCCAAGCTATTATTTCCTAATATCACTGTTAGCTCACTGTTAGGTCAAATAAAGTTCTTGACTTTTTGAATGGCTCCAAATTTACTGGGTTATGAAGGAAGCTAATATGAAGTATATGAAGGAGATATATTAAATTGTGGGTTCTTTATCTTCATAATATAGTTTTTTAAAACTATACAACCTGATTTGTTGCTGGTTTCTCTCCTGACTAGGAAGAAGTTGTGGAAATAGAATACGTGGAGAAGTACACTGCACCCCAGCCAGAGCAATGCATGTTCCATGATGACTGGATCAGTTCAGTTAAAGGGGCAGAGGAATGGTATTGCCAGATTAATGTTCATATCTTTTTTTTATTATTATTTACCTCCTTCAGTCTTTTTAAATCCATATATAAATATTTTTCTGTGATTTACTGTTATCTGTAAATTAATTTTGTGATCTATCAGTGGCCGTGCCCTACAGAAAGATCTTTGCATTCAGTGTCTTGAAGAAGAAACAGGTTCTTTATTAATAGGTTTTCTTTTCTGTTCTCTTCAAGATGTCATAGTAACAATTATAGTTATCTTTTTTTTTTAAATGGGGTTTCCCCCTGTTGCCCAGGCTGGTCTCAAACTCCTGGGCTCAAGCAGTCCTCCTGCCTCAGCCTCCTGAATAGGTGGGATTATACTACACCCAGCAATGCTTGTCTTCTGAATAAGTCATGTATCTTAGAGCATTTAGTTTATTTGGTTTGATTATGTTGCTTTTAAGACCAAGGATATAGTTTGTTTCATAGAGGAAAAAAATGACCTTTATAGTCATAGATCTTCTGGCCTAATACCGTGAAGATGCATGCCATGCTATTTTAGGGCTAGAAAGAGCAGACTGGAATCAAGGAAGAAGGTACAGATGGCTCAGGGCAAATCTTCACTGGCCTTACTTGTAGGAAAACACCTCAAGAGTGGATTATAGTAGGAGCTTACTTCAAGTAATGTCTCCATGGAGTTATTACAGAAAGTTATGTTTCTACTGGCTTTACTTTTCACTGGTTAAGTACAAAGTATTACAGGTCGACAGCCAGGTGTGTGGCTCACGCCTGTAATCCCAGCATTTTGGGAGGCCAAGGCGAGTGGATCACTTGAGATCAGAAGTTTGAGACCAGCCTGGCCAACATAGTGAAACCTGTCTCTACTAAAAATTCAACAAATTAGCCAGATATGATGATGCACACCTGTAGTCCCAGTTACTCGGAAGGCTGAGGCAGGAGAATTGCTTGAACCCAGGTTGCAGTGAGCTGAGCAACAGAGTAAGACTCCATCTCAAACAGGTTGGGCATCCCTTATCTGGAAATGTTTGGGACCAGAAGTGTTTTGGATTTAGGATATTTTTGGGGGGGTTTTGGAATGTTTGCATATACATAGTGAGATATCTTAGGGATGTGATCCAAGTCTAAACATGAAATTCATTTATGTTTCATATACAGCTTATATATCCAGCCTGAAAGTAATTTTATACAATGTTTTTAATAATTTTGTGCCTGTATCAAAGTTCTGACTATGTTTTGGCTACAGCCTGTCATTATGATGTCAGGTGTGGAATTTTCTACTTGTGGTGTCATGTTGGCACTCAAAAAGTTTTGGATTTTGGAGAATTTTAGACTTTAAATTTTCAGATTAGGGATACTCAACTTGTATTAGGGTCTACAAGTAATTTGCACAGCTGCTGTGAGAGTTGTATTACTTAAAACAATGTAAAAATGAAATCTAGGATTTGCCAGGTATTATTTTTAGGAGGTTGAGAAACATCAAGTGTTTAACAGCTTATCTAGTATGCTTTGAAATCTCAATCTTCATATTAAAAAAGAGTTTAAAAGTACAATCCTCAGAGTTATTTTGTCATTGCCAAAGAAACAAAGTTCATTTTCAGGGTTTGAAACAGCTGCTTTTTGTATTTCATAAGATTTTTTTTCTTCTTATAGGATCTTGACTGGTTCTTATGATAAGACTTCTCGGATCTGGTCCTTGGAAGGAAAGTCGATAATGACAATTGTGGGACATACGGATGTTGTAAAAGATGTGGCCTGGGTGAAAAAAGGTTAGGAGTTTTTGCCTACACTTAGAGGAATCCTAGATAGGGATTTGGAAATAAGCCATTTTTGGTTCTAGGGAAGAATGGGGAGTGGGTGGGAAACATCTTATACCTCAGTTATTATGAGGTCTTTCAAAAAATATAGCGTTCAAGAAGAAAAGGATTATATAAAAAAATCATAAATTGGTAAAAGTGATTCTTTATTAAAATTACATCAGATAATATACATTTTCAAGTTAATATTGAGTGTAGTACACTCATCTTCTATTTTCTTTTGTTTGTTTGTTTGTGTGAGACAAAGTCGCACTCTGTCGCCCAGGCTAGAGTGCAGTGGCTCAGTCTCAACTCACTGCAACCTCCGCCTCCTGGGTTCAAGCGATTTCTCTGCCTCAGCCTCCCAAGTGGCTGGGATTACAGGTGCCTGCCACCATGCCTGGCTGATTTTTGTATTTTTAGTAGAGACAAGGTTTCACCATGTTGGCCAGGCTGGTCTCGAGTTCCTGACTTCAAGTGATCTGCCTGCCTTGGCCTCCCAAAGTGTCGGAATTACAGACATGAGCCACCTCATCCAGCCATCATATTCTATTTTTGCAGAATCTTCTCTTTGTTACCACATCAGCCTTTTAAAACCTGGCCATATAGTTATTTTTTTTAACACCTTTTTCAACAGCAACACAAAAATTCAGTTCTTCAGTTTCAGAACATGATGTATTCTGAATGGTATATACTAATTTGTTTCTTATTCTTGTGTTCTCCTTTCTTCAGATAGTTTGTCCTGCTTATTATTGAGTGCCTCTATGGATCAGACTATTCTCTTATGGGAGTGGAATGTAGAGAGAAACAAAGTGAAAGCCCTACACTGCTGCAGAGGGCATGCTGGAAGTGTAGGTTCTATAGCTATTGATGGCTCAGGAACTAAAGTAAGTAACTGGAATGTTATTACTACTGTGTTAAATTAGAATTTGAGCTTGTTACTAAACGTTTTTTTCTACATATATTCATTGTGTTGGCTTAGTCTCAACGATCAGTGACAAAAGATAGGATTTCAAAGCAAAAGTAAATACTCATACAATAGGAGATACTCACTTCCTAAGTTTGAGCATCCCTGGTTTAGAACCCTATATAAACTTCAGAAGTTTTAAGAAATGATATAAACAAATCATTTATTTATATAACCTTCTTATGTCATAGTAATTGACATATTTCCAACCTATATCAGCTATTCTTAAGTGCCATCATCAACTGAAAATGCCTAGTTGATCGTCTGAGTGTTAGTATACACTAAAGTTTGTGCTAATAGAGTTTTACTATAGTACTGATCTACTCTTTATCATGACAAAATGGTAAAATTTAGTTAAAAGGTAAGAAACCTGAGGGTAATACTATATTGATTTATTAATATGAGGGGTTATAAATCCACTTAACAATTTGAAAGTTTCCTAAGCCACATTGAAGTATTCTGGACTTAAGAGTGTTTCTTTGACAGTTAGGGTAACAGGATGCTTGATGTATTCAAAGTAAAGATTTATTTTTCATATTGAGCCAAAAAGGTTTATATGTTTAGTCCAAACTTCAGTGAATTAACTGTACCCATTCTTTTTGGCTAAAGAGAGGTAGAAACTCATCTTGAACTTACTTAACCTTAAAAGGAAATGTATTGGATTGTGAGATCCAAGGAAAGATTGAACAGCCATATCACAAGAGGGTAATGCTGCATTTGGGCCTCAGGAACCAGTGGAATACAGGCTTAAATGTGGTCAGCACACCCTCTCCCTCTCATCCCTCAAGTTGACTTTATTCTCTCTCACTTCAGATTGACTTTCTTCAAAGACATGGCAATAACCCTGGCCTTCAGAATTTCCCAGATTTTATGTCCTGTCCTAGAAAAAGACTAATTTTATCTCTCTGGATCACAGGTTCTTTGAAAAGGTCCTGAATGAGGAAGAGACCTACTGGTATAGGCAAATAATATAAATCATATTATATATGTCTTTTCCCTTTATATATATCTGTTTAGTTTTGCAGTGGCTCCTGGGATAAGATGCTAAAGATCTGGTCTACAGGTAAGTTAAATATTTCTTTTACCTTGACTTATTAATTTTGTTTCAAAAATTTAAGTTCAGAGGCCAGGTGTGGTGGCTCACATCCATAATCTCAGCACTTTGGGAAGCCAGGGTAGAAGGATCCCTTGAAGCCACAAGTTCAAGAGCAGCCTGAGCCACATAGTGAGACCCTGTCTCTACTAAAAGTAGAAAATTAAAATTAGCCAGGTGTGGCGGTATGCACCTGTAGTACTAGCTACTTGGGAGACTTAGGTAAGGGAATTATTTGAGCCTAGGAGTTTGAGGTTACAGTGATCTATATCATGCCACTGCACCTTGGCTGGGGTGATAGAGTGAGAACCTGTCTCACCAAAAAAAAAAAAAAAATCAGCTTAGTGAAAGGGGACTTTTTAACCCAACTTTGCCATAAAAATAGACCAGTATCGCAACAAATTAGTATATTTCTTTGTGTTTCAAGATTTTTTTTTTTCCTACCCCACCACCCCCTTGCTTATTGGATACAATTCAGTGTCACTGAATTGCTGCAAGTATCAAAAACATGTTTGGTGCAATAGGATCTATAAGTACCTTGATTTTCAAAGTTGTCTTATTCAGGAAACGTGGAAGTAAATAAAAATACTTTCTGAGTCATTTTGACGTAAGTCATTTAAGAATGACTTTTGAGTCATTTTCCTGTTCATTTCTTAGGTAAGCTGGTTTACTTAAAAATTTTACTTAAAAATGTTTTAAATGCAGTTTTACCAATATTCATCTTTTTACCCTGAAAACATAGATTAAAAAGAACAAATTGAGGGAGGAGGAAGAAGGACTGTTAGAGGGAGAGAAGAGGAAAAAACATACACCCATAGATACTTAACATTTTAAGACCTAGTAGCTAGAACTATTTATTGCGTAGGTAAACAGATCAGAATACCTGTGTTACTTCTTAGGTAATTGCCTAGGTACTTAAACAGTATATACCCAAATGCATTTTACAAAGACTTGAGGGGGATCAAGAAAAGCTTAACCAGTTTTGAATAATTATGTGTGAGATGGCGGGAAATATATAATCCATTTTAGTAGATTTTACAAAAATGGTGAAAGCAAATAATTTGGGGGCAAAAAGCAGTTTCGTTTAGAAAATTCTTTTGTAGAATTTTTTATTTTTTGATAGGGCCAAGTAAGTGAAGTATTGTATATGGTTAGCTATTAATTTTAAGGGGTTTATAATCTAGTCAGAAATATTAATATTCATAAAAGCCACAAAACATTTTAATGTTTTACATATTTTATGTTACATATTTAATTTAACATAATACATGTATTAATGGAACATGTAATATACACATACATACACATAATGTTCACATACATTACATATTTAACGTTACATATTTTATGTAGTTTTCAGTCTGGGTTTGCTGCCTAACCAAGTGATGTATAACAAAGATTAAAAAAAAAACACTTTTGGTAGAAAAATGAAATTAAGAAAATAAACATGGCTGAAATGTGTCTCCATTTATCATGTGTTTACTTTATCCTTCCCTCCTTCGTAACATAAATGTAATCTGGTCATAACTCTCCTACGGCTAACAGCAATTTTTCATAGCTATGTCAAAATTATAAATATTTATAATGATGATCTTAAAGATGGGAAGATTTCCAACTTGTTAGATTTTAGTTTTCTATTGTAGTTTATTTTTTCATTTTTAAAGATTGGTAATCTAGGTAAAATTTTATCTATGACTTTCTGTTAACCAAAATGATGAGGAATATTCATTCCCTAACTAGTTGTGGTAACGTGGAAAAATTGTGTATCTGGAAATGTAAAGAATTCTTTCAAACAGTTCACAATTAAGTTTTTAAAATGTCAAATCTAATTCTCTATCACACAGTCCCTACAGATGAAGAAGATGAAATGGAGGAGTCCACAAATCGACCAAGAAAGAAACAGAAAACAGAGCAGTTGGGACTTACAAGAGTAAGTATTTGTGAGAATTGACTGTATCTGGCTTAGACCTGTGTTGACAAATATATGCTAATTTAATATGGTCTTTCTTGTTTGTTTCCTTTGTCTTACCTTGCTTTTTTAACCATGATTATCCTTTTTTGCAGTAAGCCTGTAAATTTTTATTATAAGCACTGTACTGTTGCTACATTTATTTGCATCTTTGAATGTAGTTGCATTGAGCCAGGCTTATGGTTGCTACGTTGATTATTTAGTTATTGTTTGATCCCATGCTGCATTCTGAACCATTTAATTATTAAAGCTTACAGTAAAGTGAAGCATCTGATTACCTGGTTGTTGAATAATATTATCTGTTTCGTGTACTACGTAATTTTTTTTTTTTTGAGATGGAGTCTTGCTCTGTCACCCAGGCTGGAGTGCAGTGGTGCAATCTTGGCTCACTGCAACCTCTACCTCCTGAATTCAAGCAGTTATATCTTGCTTCAGCCTCCTGGGTAGCTGGGTCTACAGGTGTGCGCCACCATGCCCAGCCAATTTTTCTATTTTTAGTAGAGACGGGGTTTCACCATGCTCTCCAGGCTGGTCTTGAACTCCTGACCTGGTGATCCACCCAACTCGGCCTCCCAAAGTGCTGGGATTACAGGCGTGAGCCACTGCGCCCGGCCTGAGTATGTAATTTTTATAAGTTATATCTTCTAAATCACTAGAAACCAAGAGGTTAATGTGGGATTTGATTCTGTCATTTAGCTATCAGATTCCATTAAGTCAAACTCAGAAAGTTTATCCAGAATTTTTCTTTTAAAAATACTTAATTGATAAAGATTGAATATATTTAAGGTGTACTGCATGATTAGATATACATAAACATTGTGTAATGATTACCACATCAAATTAATTAACACATCCATCACCACTCATTGCTATAGATCCCCACAACTTGTTCATCTTATAACTGAAAGTTTGTACCCTTAGACCTACTTTTCCCCATTTTTTCACACTCCAGCTCCTGGCAACCACTGTTCTCTGTGCTTCCATGAGTAACTTTTCATGCAGATTATTATTTATCCTGTTCCAAAGATATTTGTTATAATATGATCTGACCTGTATTTATATACTTTTTGTGAAGGGCAATATTCAGTCAGGTTTAGAAAAACATTTTTCCTTCATTTTGTAGTAGCTATAATGAATGTGCAGTAAATAAAGCCCACATTTGCACATTAATCCTTATAGTCACCAATAAAATATCTTATAAAAATTGTTGAAAATGAAGAATAAAGTGGGATCATAAATTATTCATCAAATAGAATGTAATAAACAATAGCACATACTGGTTCCAGCTGAAAGTAATGATTTATAACTTCTTAATACATTTAAACATAGACTGATGAATTGCAAGAGGAAAGTTACGGCACTTACTCGGCTTCTTTACTCTGGTAGGCTAAATTAAAGCTAGAAATGGAGGCCAAAATGTGGTGTCTCATGCCTATAATCCCAGCACTTTGGGAGGCCAAGGCGGGCAGATTGCTTGAGCTCAGGAGTGTGAGACCCATCTGGGCAACATGGCGACATCCTGTTTCTACTAAAAAATTTTAAGAAGTTAGCTGGATCTGGTGGCTCATGCCTGTGGTTCCAGCTACGCCCACCCTCGGAGGCAGAGGTTGCAGTGAGCCAAGATTATGCTACTGCACTACAGTCTGAGCAAGATAGCCAGACCCTGTCTCAAAAAATAAAGCTAGAAGTGCCTTACCAATTGGATATTGTACCAGTGGTAGTTTATATTCATGTATATCCCTGATCAAACTTTTAAAGAATCTATCTGAATAGGAAAAGATTTCCTGAGTTATAAATATTTTTTACTGAGAAGGTAGCTCCTTTTTTCTTTGCTTTTTTTTTCTGTTTTTATTTTTATTTTTATTTTTTTTTTGAGAGGGAGTCTTGCTCTGTCGCCAGGCTGGAGTGCAGTGGTGCAATCTCGGCTCACTGCAACCTCTGCCTCCTGGATTCAAGCGATTCTTCTGCCTCAGCCTCCTGAGTAGCTGGGACCACAGGCACGTGCCACCATGCCCGGCTATTTTTTGTATCTTTAGTAGAGACGGGGTTTCACCATGTTGGCCAGGATGGTCTCGATCTCTTTCTGTTTTTATTTTAAAGAGACAAGGTCTTGCCCTGTTGCCCAGGCTGGAGTGCAGTGGCACAATCATAGCTCACTGTAATCTCAAACTCCTGGCCTCAGGTGATCCTCCCACCTCCAGGCTTGAGCCACCATGCCCTGCCATGTCTTCCTCCTTTTAAATTAAAGTTTGACATGCAGCTTAAATGTGCAGCTCAATTAATTTTTATAAATATGTATACTCAAGTAGGCCGTGTACAGTGGCTCACGCCTGTAATCCCAGCACTTGGGGAGGCCGAGGCAGGCGAATCACAAGGTCAAGAGATCGACACCATCCTGGCCAAAATGGTTAAACCCTGTCTCGACGAAAGTTACAAAAATTAGCTGGGCATGGTGGCGTGCGCCTGTAATCCCAGCTGCTTGGGAGGCTGAGGCAGGAGAATCTCTTGAACCCAGGAGGCAGAGGTTGTAGTGAGCCAAGATTGTGCCACTGCACTCCAGCCTGGTGACAGAGCGAGACTCAGTCCAAAAAAAAAAAAAAAAAAAAGGTACACTCAAGTAATTACTACCCAAATAAAAATATAGAGATTTACCAGTACCCTAGATGACTCCCTCTAGCCTGCCTCTCAACCGGTAGCTCCCTAAAGGTAATCACTTTTGACTTATGCCATCTTAGATTAATTTTACCTATTTTTAAATTTTTATATAACATCTGTAAGATAAGTCTTTTCATTAATATGTGGCACTTCATTGCAGTATCAGTATACCACAATTTATCCATTATTCCTTTTTTGAGACGGGGTCTCACTCTGTCACCCAGGCTGGAGTACAGAGAGCCTAATCGCAGCTCTCTGCAGCCTCAACCTCCCCAGACTGAGTTGATCCTCCCACCTCAGCCTGCTGAGTAGCTAGGACTATAGACGCGTGCCACCATTCCCAGCTAATTTTTCTTTTCTTTTCTTTTTTTTTTGTAGATACTGGGTTTTGTCAGGTTGCCCAGGTTGGTCTTGAACTCCTGGGCTCAAGTGATTTTCTTGCCTCAGCCTCCCAAAATGCTGGGATTACAGACATGAGCCACCACACTCAGCCTATTTGTTATTCTTTTGATGGACCTTTTTTTTTTTTTTACTTTAGAGAGGAGTGGTGCAGTGGCATAATCATGGGTCACTGCAGCCTCGACCTCCAGGGCCCACACAGTTTCACACCTCAGCCTCTCAAGTAGCTGGGACTACAGGCACATGTCACCATGCCCTGGCTAATTTTTTTTTGTTTTTTATTTTTTTTATTTTTTTATTTTTTTTATTTTTTAATTTTTTTTATTTTTTAATTTTTTTAATTTTTTTTATTTTTTATTTTTTTTGAAAGAAAGAAAAAGAGAGGAAAGAAAGTGAGAGTGAAAGAAAGAAAAAAAAAAGAATGTAAGAGAGAAAGAAAGAGGAAGAGAAAGAGGGAGAAGAACGAGATTCTTGTTCTATTGCCCAGGCTAGAATGCAGTCTAAAAATGGGTATTAAAAACCTCTTTTATGCCAATAATGCTTTTTGATTAGAAAGAGTTCTTAATAGTACTACAGAGTCTAAGACCTGCTCTGGTGAAA
>CAUYLG010035320.1:0-52621 GCA_963573385.1 Cacajao melanocephalus
ATAGCATGGGAAGAAAAGCCAGATATAGGTGAAGGGGAGGAAAGCAGCAAATCACACTGCCACGTGTGTACCTATGCAACAATCTTGCATGTTCTTCACATGTACCCCAAAACCTAAAATACAATAAAAAAAAAAAAAGAAAATATTTTTATATAATCTAATGGCATCACTTAAGAAAGAATACAAACACACAACCCACGAACACAAACATACACACATGTAAATATATTCGTGTGTGTATCCCCATAGAATTTGATCTCTATTAGCAGGTTTTCATTTTTTAATCTGCTATAATTTTATGACATGAATAGTCAATAATATGGTCTTTTATTTTTCATCAATACTCTTTTTTGAAATGGAGAAAAGTAATTATCTTGTTATTATTCATTTTTATTTATTTCTTTTTAGTGTATGTCATCGTGTTCCTGATTATTCTAGCTTTGAGTCCATTCTTATGCACATGGTTTCATAGTAACAAGTTCTAGTCCATATTTGGATGTAGGTAGTAGGCTTACACTTGCCCATTATTTGCTATTAAATGGTTGGTTAGCATTACAGATGCAATGATCATCACATATTCACATGAAATATGAAAAGGCTCTTTTGCAAAGGAGGGAGAATAGTAGTGACATTTTGCAGCTGTGCTAGCGCTTTCCTGTATGTTAGTGTTTTATTTTACTTTTAATATTCTCAAATTAGACATTGTCATTTGAACAAACTAACTCTTAATATTTGGTAATAATAAAGAAAAAAAAGAGTTTTTCAAAGTATCTGGAATAAAATTAAGTGATTCTGTTTAGGCATTTAAATATTTCTTTACATTCAAGGGTACATAATAGATTTAAAAATTATTTTCTTCTCCATCAGCCTTCCTTAGTTGTAAATTTGATAAATAAAAATAGTAAAGCAGGTTTCAGTCAAAGTATGTACAATTTGCTATTAAATATTAAAATTTCTTTTTGAGAGAAATGAAAATACATTTGATTAAATTAGATATAGAGTACAATAATAAAATACAAATGTGTACTGATTATTATTATGTGAACAGAGAAATACTTTTATACATATTACTAAATTCTGGCTCCCTAGGTAAGAAAAAGTAGCTGAGTCAATTAGAATTAGGTTTTAACATTATGACTGGGTCTTAGGCAGGAATAAGCTCATGATAGAAAGGTTCTTTTGGGATAACAACTTCAGGAGCAAGGGAACTGTCAAGAAGTATTTGGTTTTTTGAAGGGCAGGAGTGTGGTGGTGGTCCTAAGAGTGGGTAAGAGCTGGGTCTGTTTTTAGAGAAGGTCTATGCGTTGCACAAAATGAATACAATATAATTAAGCTTTTATTGTTCTGATGATGTTTGGGTTCAAATCAGTTTTATTCCAATTCCCCTTAACACTTGGCTTTTTTTTTTTCCATCACAGAAAATGCATGCCCAGCATGGCCAAGTAATAGCAGAAGATAAGTCATTAACACAATAATCCATCACTCTCTACATTCAGTCTCAAAGAGTACCAGGATCATATCAGTATCCTATTTTATAGCCAGGAGTAAAACTCTAGAGAAACAAATAACCCATTGCCACGTGTTTCTGTTTTATCCATGCTCTCTAAATAAATATACGTATTTTCTAGTTTGTTTGAAATGTACAGGTGAACTTGAGTCAGGTAAACTAGTTTCAGGTTATCTCAAGTTTATCCAAAGCCATCATACCACAGTATGAATACACTTATATGAATGTTTTTGTACATTAATTACAGTGATTTCAGTGGACTTAGGTTGTAAGATAATAATAGAACTTGTGCAATTGATTCTCTGAGGTAAAGAGTTATCCCATATCATATAATTACTAATATCTGGTTTTAAGTCAAAATTAAATTTTTGATATAACCTTTTAAAAGCATACTTCTGTGAAAAATTATAGAAGGATAGCTCAATATCAGACACTGTAGAAACATCTTGAAATAATGAGACCTTAAGAAATACTAATTAGACAAAAACTAAATAAAAGAAAACTAAACCAAGATTATTTTATAACTTCTAATAATCACCTTGTTAGTATTCTGTTAATTTTTAAATGTTCATGCCTTATTTTTCTACACCCAGTAGTTTAGCGTCTTTATGTGCATGCTCCATGATGAGTTATAGTACTTATTTATTCATTTGCTCCCTCCCATTTATATGTGGTATTCATTTCTCCCATTTTGTTCTCTTTCAATTCAGAAGATTCTATTATTGTTATCTTTATTAACCTAGAGAGGTAAGCCTTTTAGAGTTTTATGAAGATTCTTATTGCTAGCCTTAACAGAGGTTAAAAGGGGAAAAAGGGCTCATTCAACTTTCAAAATCATTTTACCTAAGACTGAAAAAGAGAAAGAATGTTATATATATGTAGTAATTTTTTTATTTTAGGGATGGAAAGAAATGAAACTAGATTCATGTACATTCAGAGAAAAAAAAATACTCCTGTATGTTCACTATCAAGGATACCACAGAGACTCAATACCAAATAAACATCTAGCTAATTGGGTTTTCCAGAAATAAATTATAAGAGAACAGAGGAAGAGCATCAGTAATTGTGGGTGTCATTAGCGAATGTGAAATATACAACACCAGTTTTATAACCTCCTTTTTGTTTCTTTGTAATTTAAATTTTCAAATATAGTGTAGGTAGTTATTTCGTAGGCTGTCTCTAATAAAGCTCATTTTTATTGTCCTTAACATGTTCTATAATTAAAATATATTGTTTGTTCTTTCTATTGACTCTCACACATCATAAGCTTGTTTCATGCTTGATTTATAATAAATTAGAAGTTTGTATTGATTTTCTTTTAATTTGTGAAAATCTTGAATAAATAAGTAGAAAACATTTCTATCTGGCATGGACTTGTGATTTCTGGTACCCCAAGCTAGTGGACGGGACCAATCTGACTAACTTAAGTTTAATCACATTACCCTGAGGTATGTTAACTTCCATGCACTCAGTTCTAATATAATTTAAAAATTCTGGATTATCCATGCATATAATGGAATACACATTCATTTTTCCATAACAAAGAATACTTGGGTTTGGAAACCAAGACCCATGGAACCCAAGGAACCAAGGTGTAGAGTGTGAAAACTCGCTCACCATCATTTCCATGCCTTGTGCTTCCTGTCCATCTAACTCTGGACTCTACAGGGTTATTCATTGCAGTCCCCCATGAGGGTATTCCCTCTTCAGTGGGCAGGCAAGTGGTCTACTCAAGGACAGCTCTGGCTGCCTCCTGGACACTTGGACTCCAAGGGCATGAGGGATGCTTGTGGAACCCATCTGGCTCACTTAGTCACTTCAGGTTCCTTCCTTACAAATTATAACTCAATTAACATTTGCAGGATGCCCAGGTTTGGGTCACTCTACCTGGGAAGTCACCAAGAGCTGATAGCTGAGGTTAAGGGGAGTTAAAAATATGTAATGGAGGAGGAATAAGTTGAATATTGTTCACGACACGGAGGGAAACTGAATTTTGTCCCAAAAGTCTCTCTCTTCTTTATTTTACACTATGAAGAGACCCACAGGAACTATGTAGGATGTGTTCTTTGAAAGTGGGTGGGGGATCAAGTCTGTCAGGGGAAGGGGCAGATGGGAGCAGCTGTGGAGATCCAGCACTCAGATCTCTTCAGAAGAATCTATAACGAGCAGTGTGGGTGCCCACTTTCTGCTGAGGTACTTTTGGGATTCAGCACAGCCTTTATGCCAAGGCCATGACAGAGCATGGTGAAGACGTTGGAGCTGGACTGTGCTGTCTATAGGAATCACTCTTACAGCAATCTTTGCTTTGGGATTTCTTGCTGGCCTGCCTGGGCCCTGGCTTTGTCAAAGCTGCTCTGATCCTGAGTCTTCATGTTCTGCTTTCCCATTCCTTTCCTTTCTCCTCTCACAGGCATAGTGAGAGCACCTTGGCATAAAGCCTTTCCCTGCCTGTGGCCACCCCCTTTTTTCTTCACCCTGAGGAACCTCTTACATCTAATTCCAATTCAGGCTCAGCTTCTGCTTTGTGGAAGATCTGAGCTGACCCAGTTAGGAACAAAGATCAAGAGGCAGGAAATTTTAGGATATTAATAGGAGATAATTGAATAAGGAACCATGAACTTTCCAGAAAGGACAGAAGGTAAATGTTTAGGGTTTAGCTGTGTCTCCACCCAAATCTCACCCTGACTTTTAATAATCTCTACATGTAAAGGATGGAGCTAGGGGGAGATAATTGAATCATGGGGGAAATTTCTTCCATACTGTTCTCATGGTAGTGAATAAGTCTAATGAGATCTGATCATTGTATAAATGGGACTTCCCCTGTGTAAGCTCTCTTGCCTACCATCATGTAAGACATTACTTTGGTCTTACCTTCCACCATAATTGTGAGGCCTCCCCAGCTGTGTGGAACTGTGAGTTCATTAAACTTCTTTCCTTTACAAATTACCCAGTCCTGGGTATGTCTTTGTTACCTGTGTGAGAACAAACTAATAGAATAAAGAAAGGAGAATAGTAATGAATAAAAAATATTTCAGAAGACAAATTAATAGACTGGAAGTTGAAGTAAGGTCAAAGTACTTTATATAGTAGACATGGAAAATGTAAGTGAATAAATAATTTTATAAATGAAAATTTTTACTTCAATTTAATAATCCACACAGTCCAGAAGCCGCACAGGTAACAAAATACCCAGTGCTATTATACTTTTTACTACTTTGTAGTGGTGATTAATACGCTTATTTTGGTTTAAAAAAGATGCTGATCATATGTACACTTTTATCAAACTCCTGAGAGTCTAGAGGTAGATGCCAATGTACAAGTGTAAGATTTAAAATTGCAGCATACTAGAATCCAATACATACCTAGAGTTAAGCAGGAACACTTCCCAAAGGGGTTGATGTGGGACGTAAAGAGTAACTATAAGTTCAGTCACCACATATGAGGTGTCGTTGAGATTTTTGAAGGTATTTGGTGGATAACATTTTGAAATTTCAAATGGATTCTGGGGGTAAACCATTTTTGGAGTTACTATCTTAGTTTTCTGACAAGGTCACAAACACATTTGAGTAAGAAAAAAAGTAGTATACTTTATGAACACGAAAACTTTATAAGATTTCTGTGTCCTACTCTTAGTTTTATGACTCCTTTATATACATATCTCTTAAGCACACTTCTTTTCAACAATTATTGTTTGTTCTTGCTGAAGGGCATTGATGAAAACTGCTATTTATGTACAAAGGAAAGAGCCAGCATCCTATGAAATATATTTTTCATGAACTACAAAAGGTATACCAGAGAAAGTAGTTTAACCATTTAAAAACAGAGTAGTTCTTTCTGCCACTGAGTTCTAAGAGAAACAACTGTACTAGGTAAGTTCTGTGTAGAACATAGGGAAATAGTGTAACCGTAGTGTTGTTAATCCATCTTCAAATTATCTGTTCCATAAATGTTCATCTACTCAAGTAATCTAAGTAAAGTTAGGGCGATTGTGTTTCTTTTCCCTGATAATGCATCAATGCATTTCCAAAGATAATTTTTAAAATTATAAATTTGAATTCTAGCTGTAATGAACGATTCATTTCCACTAACTGAAAATAACATTGCAAATTATCCTGCGCTTGCTCTCTTCTTTTATGTATGATAATGGAGTTTGCATTTACTTATGTTGTGTTTTCCAGTTCTATTACAGAATCACTTGAAACAAAAGTAAAGCAAACTATATGAAAAAGTAACTATTATTATTATTATCTTTAATTTAAAACAAAGTTAACTTCCAGGGTACATGTGCAGAATGTGCAGGTTTGTTACATAGGTAAATGTATGCCATGTTAGTTTGCTGCACCTATCAACGCATCACCTAGGTATTAAGCTCAGCACGAATTAGCTCTTTTTTCTAATGCTCTCCCTCCCCCTATTCCACCCCGACACAGGCCCCAGTGTGTGTTATTCCCATCCATGTCTATGTGTTCTCACTGAGTGACTATTATTTTTAACATGAAGAGCAAATTGATGCAAAATATAAGATTTCACTGAACCAAAATGTGATAACATTTTAATTGATATTTGGATTTAAATTGTTATTTTTATTCTATCTTTGTACATTTATGTTTATCCAGTTTCTAGTTTTAGTTAAAACTTAGATCTGACCTACTACTAATAGGCCTGCAATATATACAAATATATGCATGTAAATGTGTACACAGGTTTGGGTGTTAAAATAAAAAGCTAATTAACAACGACCAGATTTATTTCAAAATATGATTAATTTATTTGCTTCATTGATGCCAATATTAAAAAGCAATCACCTTAGCCTTCATAGATTTTATTGAAAGATATTCCATGTCCTGAAAAGAAGCTAAATTTACTCCTGGTAATGAACTCTACAAAGGATTCATTACACACATCCTTTTAAAAAGTATACTATGATATAACCCATTAAAAATCCTTGTAAAATTTTGTTTGCTAGGACTATTTACTACTGGTAACCTGATTACAAAATGTACGTTGAAATTCAAGTAACTTGGACCAACCAGTGCAATATTGAAGAGGATGAATGAAGTTGGAGGACTTGAACTACTTAATTTTAAGACTTGGTGGTATAAAGGATGCAGTAATCACACAACATTGTATTGTTGAAATGATAGCACACAGATTGATGGAACAGAACATGCAGTCCATAAACACACCTTCACAAATGTGATCAACTGATTTTTGACTAAGGCACAAAGGCAAGGCAATGGATAGAGGGTAGTCCTTTCAAAAAATGGTGCTGGAACAATTGGATGCTTGTATGCAAAACAATTCACTTGGACACAGAATTCACACATTAATAAAAAAGTAAGTCAAAATAGATCTATATCTAAGTGTAGTACACATTTAGAAATGATAAAACTTCTAGAAGAAAACAAGAAAATCTATGTGACCCTGGTGTGGGCTGTGTTTCTCATTTCTTCCCCAGCTATCATTTCAGCACACCCTCATCAATCAGAGCTCTCTGGACACGTCTCTTTTAAAAACATCTGAAATATTCTCACCAAATAGTCAGCCAACATTAAACAAAGGAGCAAACGAAGAAAAAATGATGCCACAAAATGGAGCACCCACCAAACCTAAGTTCCAGTTTTTTGCATTTCTATGAATGTTTTGCTCTTGTGTTTATGTTCTAGTAATAACTGAGCTATATCATGTTTTCAATTGTCACTTTAAATAGAAAAGGTGGCACATATACTCCATGGAATACTCTGAAGCTATAAAAAAGGATAATTTCATGTCCTTTCAGGGACATGGATGAAACTGGAAACCATCATTCTCAGCAAACTGACACAAGAATAGGAAACCAAACACCACATGTTCTCACTCATAAGGGGGTGTTGAACAATGAGAACACATGGACACAGGGAGGAGAACATCACACACTGGGGCCTGGGGGGTCAGGGGCTAGGGGAGGAGTAGCAGGGGGTGGAGAATTGGGGAGGGATAGCATTAGGAGAAATAAAGGGATAGCATTAGGAGAAATACCTAATGTAGATGACAGGGCGATGGATGCAGCAAACCGCCACCATGGCACACGTATACCTATGTAACAAACCTGCACAATCTGCACATGTATCCCAGAACATAAAGTGTAATAAAACACGTACACACACACACACACATACACACACAAGAAGTATATGAACTTTGCTTCATGACTTGAGAAACTGAAAACTGACAAAGACACTAAGGAGCTATGTCTTCGTTCTACAGTTTTCATACTTTAATCAGAATATGTTTAAGTTTTGACTACTTAACTCTATGTTTATTTTTTGATATGTAGCATTCCCATTAAACCTATATAGACTTATTTATTATTTCCATTCCAGACACTTTCATTTGCTTTATATGTAAATCTTTGTCTTATTTTATGTGTTTGTTACATTAAAAACAGAAACTCTGCCCTAATTCACTTTTCTTGTCTTCCATATCTATTATCTTTTGCCCAATGTCATTAATTGTTTTGTCTTTTTCTCTCCTTTCATTGAGATTATATTGAACGTTTTCTCTATTTCAGGAATTAAAACAGCGATGCCTATTTGACAATTGACATTTCTATTAATTTTTATTTATTTGCAAAATGTTTTTTGGACTTCTGTTAATTTCCTTGGCTCTAAAATTATCATTTGTATTATGTTTATTACAATGCAGCTACACAAGATAGTATTTATGTAATTCTTGATATTATTCAATTATTTTTATCACATTAAACACTTGACAATTTCATTTATTTTAGGTGCATATTCATCCTGAATGGATTCTCCATCTGTATTTTCCTACCTCCCTTATCTTTTTCACTTGTCTTTTTGTTTCCTTCTTTTTCATTTCTTACTTATTTTTACTTTTTATTTTGCCATGTTCACCACAGTATATTTGCAAAAATTTCATGTTTTTCCTGTATCTCCCTACATTTTTATTAGTGAAGAGAATCATTCTGTCAGACTTCTCTATTAACACATGTATATGGTCAAATAATTTTTATTGACTCTCCTGATGACTTATGTAAAGAATATTTCTGTCTTTCCTTCTAAACTATAGTTTGGTAAATTCTTTTTCTGTATCTTCAAGGTATGCAATATCGTAGAGAGAGATAACTCAGTTGGACGCAGTTATAAATCTTGTTGGATGAACTTTTTATTTCTTTTAAAATTATATGTAAAAACAAAAATTAATATTTCTGCTATTGGAATAAGTCTATAACATTTTAAAGGAATTGCATTTCATTCATTAATTTAATATGGATTCCTGATGTTTATGCTTTCATTATGGATATGAAGATAAATTTATTAATATCCCATGTTTAATTTATATTATCCTAGTAGGCATGTTTAAATCCTTTAGGCAAGGTAGGTAGGGCATGAGGTAAAATTATATTTCTGTCTATGAAACTCCAAATTTAGAAACACTAATGAGCATCTTAGTGATATTAGCTCATCAAAAGTGCTTCTAGGGAGTCAAAGAGAGACAAAAAATGTTGTCTTCTCTCTCCTTGAAGGATATTTCTGGATTTTTTTTTTTTTTTTGCCAAAAGCTTTAATGGTTTGTTGCACATATATTTTGTCCCTTTATTTTATATATTTAATGTTGAGAGTTATCATAAGTTATTATTTGTTGTCTTGTTTTTCTTGCTGTCAGGTATTAGAAACATAATATTCTATTAATAGGTTTTAATCAGCATTTTCTGAGAGAAATTCTACTGGTGATTTTTGTTTTTTAATCCAGGGATAAGGAAATAATCCTCTTAGTTGTCAAACATAAAAAGAACAGATTGAAAAAGTAAGCTCACCTAAGATTTCTCTAAGATATCAAATATAGTTATAAAGTTGAAATAAAACATTTGTCATCTAATCATTTGTTGCTCATTAAAATAATCGTATTCAGAAAAGTTCAGAAGCATCATTACATACATTAGGATTAGAAATATTTACCTGCCCCAGATCATGATCATATTTTATGTTTTCTCCCCTAAATTTTATTTTACCTTTTACATTTATATCAAAACCTGTTGATTATCCTAGACATTTAAGATTTAAGTTTCTGCATATCCTGTGAAAAGATAAAAATTTATTTTTGCATGTGGATACGCACTTAACCGATTACCCAGTATTGTTTATTAAAAATAGCACCTTTACCCTGCTGGACTATCATACAATCTTTGGCAAAAATCAGATGTCTATTTCTGGACTCCCTATTGGGTTTCTTTGGTCTTCCTGGCTGTCTTTAAACTGTTACCGTATATTCATGAATACCATGGCTTTATCACAAGTGTTGAAATATTGTACGTTTTCTAGATTTTGTTTAAAGATTACCTTGTATTTTCATTTCACACATCCTGTTAGTATTAGAATGAGATTGTTAACTTCCAAAAACCATTGTGAAATATTGGTTAGAATCACATCAAGTCTATTGGAAAAGCTTTTATTTAAATTACATGGCTATAAGAATGAAAAAATGGTAACTACAAGCAGTACATTGGCGAACCCTATAAACCCATCATGGAATAAAAATCAGTCAGATACAAAAGAGTGCATTCTTTCCACATCTATAAAGCTTGGTAACAGACAAAGGTTAATTTGCTGTTTTAGAAGTCAGGAGTATGGTTACTTTAGGAAGGAGGTAAGGTGGTTAAATGGATGAATTTATTTAATTTAGTTGCACACTGATATTTAGGAATTTTCTGTATGCATAATAACTTTTAAAAACTTTACATTGACTAGGCATGGTGGTTCACGCCTGTAATCCCAACACTTGGGGAGGCTGAGGCGGGAGAATCACAAGGTCAGAAGTTCGAGACCAGCCTGGCCAACATGGTGAAACCCCATAACTACTAAAAATACAAAAAATTAGCTGGGCATGGTGGCAGGCTCTTGTAATCCCAGCTATTCAGGATGCTGAAGCAGTAGAATCACTTGAACCTGGAGGCAGAGGTTGCAGTGAGCCAATATCACACAACTGCACTCTAGCCTCAGTGACAATGCCAGACACCATCTCAACACAATAACAAAACCTTTTTCATTAAAAATATTTGTTTCTAGAATGTGAAAGTTTAAAAAAACTGTATTTTCTTCTTCTTAATGGAAAAAAATACCTCACAATTCAAGGAAATGCTCCAGGCAATCCAATTATTTATGACACTAAAGAACTCAAGAGTAAATAAATTGTGGCATACATTAATTTGTGATGGTCGCGACTTAATTTAAAGTAAATACAATAATTATTAAAAAAATAAAATATAAACTGCAAATAATGTAAATACTAGTTAATGTAAACACTAAGATTATATGTATGTAACAATAATTAAATGCATCTATAATAACATTTAATAAAAAGTGGTCTTTAAAATAATTTGAAGATTAAAGTTTTAAGTGTGCACATTTCATTTCTATTAAAAATAAAATCGATTTTATTTATAAAATAAAGATTTTATTTATAATGTCCTTAATTTGAAAACATATATTGATAAATGAAAAAGGAGACTATAAAGGTAAAACAAATAAAATACATATTTTTAAATAACTAGTGTCTGGGTGGTGGGATAAGAGGTGATACACACAACCTCAGACAGCCTTCACGACAATTGCTACTGATTATTTTCTCCAAATCCCCTGGGTAAAGGCTGTTCACAAACAATAGGGAAGCTCTGAGTCATGGCAAATAAAAAGAAGCTGGTGAGTAGGAATTTCCAGGAAGCTGCCCTTGGGTCATATTATTATAATTAACGGTGAGTGGGGCTTTGAAGAACCCCAACCTTGTTCTGTCCCCTTCAGGTGGCTGCAAGGCTACCGATTTCACTGTGACTGTGGGGGCTGATGATTTTCAGTGCTACCACCAAGCTGGGGAGTCTGTTATGCAAACAGGGCAAGTTGAACTGCCACCAAAGCTCTCTCTCTTAGTAAGGCTCAGTCATCTTTTCTTAGCCTTTGGTTAATATTTTGCAATACTTTGGTTAGCTTTAAGAATTCTGAAAACATTGATCTTGGCAATATTTGCCAGTGTTTTTCTTTTATATAGAGAAGTATTTTGGCAGGCAGTACCTCTTGTGGACAACACAAATAGCATTTATCTTAAAGCTTATTTGTCTGTGATAATTTAATGAAAGATATTTGAAGGTGTAAATTTTTGAAAATAATCATAATTTTAAATATTGATAAACATTGGATGAAATAGGAAATTCTATTGTTACCACATATTGAGTTTTGTGTGTGTGTGTGTGTGTACAAATTAAGATGAATAACCTTAAGTTTTCTTTTAGTAGAGTTTTAAAATAGATTTAACAAAGAAAATCATTAGAAAACATGACATGTATTCTGAGGTACTGAAAATTATTTAAGGCTGTGGGACAAATATGACTAATACAATGGGAAGGAATAAAATATTCAGGAATAAAATATGAAGATACTTCTCTGTTCCTGGCAATCATCTTGTTCCGGAGCCTCTTGGACATCCCAGAGCTATAGAGAGAATGATTTTTGCATGTTTCAAACACACTTGAGTAATGTAGATTCCAAACCTAGAAATGAGTTTAAACTCCCAGGGGTTTGCGTTCCATTTACAGTTGGCAAAAATGTACATTTTTTAAAAAGAAAGGTACTGTAAGAAAAGCAAATTCATACTACCTGAGCTGTTGAAAAATGTGATAACTGCTCTTTTGAAAGATCTTGAGCCTACATAAACCACCTGCTATGCAGCTCAGCATCACCATGAGAAATAGGGATAAAAGAACACAGAGGATCGGAGGAAAGCTGAAAGCTTGAAACTCTCTGCAAATTGGAATCTGGATAAGAGGGAAAGAAGATGGTATCCAAGATAAGATATTTTGCTTCTATAAGCGATAATCCACAGTTCCAAATTACCTTATGATTTATTAAAAAGTTCAAAATAATCGTATCTGCCCTAGGTTTGTTAGCAAATTTAAGTAAGAGAGTCAATTTCCAAGCCAAATAACAGACATACAAAAATGTATTTTAAAACCTTGAAAGTGAAAAAATGAATTTATTCTTTTCAGGAATGACCACTTATTCTGGAGCAAGTCCAGGAGGTAATATTAAACATACAAGAATGGTCATATCATAATAGCCTGGAACTTACAAGACTATCTTCAGAGGATGAGCATTTCTTTGCATTAATCAGATAAAAGTACCGACTCACACTATCCTAAACTATATCAATTAAAGCAATGAAATAAATGTTATAATCTCTGTAATTATTCTTAGACAAGGCATATATTTATACTAACTCCAGATTATAAATTCCTTAACAAAAGCTTTCCTTAAGAATTTAAAAATTGGCTGGGCAGGGAGGCTCATGCTTATAATCCCAGGACTTTAGGAGACCAAAGTGGGCGGATCAGGAGGTCAGGAGATGGAGACCATCCTGGCCAACATGTTGAAACCCCGTCTCTACTATAAATACAAAAATTAGCTGGGCGTGGTGGCGCATGCCTGTAATCCCAGCTACTCGGGAGGCTGAGGCAGGACAATCACTTGAATCAGGAGTCTGCGGTTGCAGTGAGCTGAGATCACACCCCTGCACTCCAGCCTGGTGACGCAGTGAGACTCTGTCTTAAAAAATAATAATAAATAAAAAAGAACTTAAAAATGTAAAAACTGTAACCATTAGAATTCCTGTAATACTTTGAGATGATTCCAAATAAATTTAAATTTTAAGAAAGTTAAAGTAATTGATGAATTGCTTCTAACTGAAAAAACAAACCAAAACTCACAAGTATAAAACTAGGTCCAAACTACCAATTCTTAAAACTTCTGCTCCAATATCGCTAAATTAATATTTTACATACATTTCTAAACATTTTTTCTTTCTTTTTTAAAATTTTTCTTCTGTTCTCTTCAAACTGGTAGCCTCATCTTTAGTCCCTAGCCACAGTTGATGTTGCAAACAGTAGTGTTGTGGCTAGACTTCTGCTATATTTCCCAAAGCCTCTCTGAGAAATTTAGGTTTTGCATAGAAAACAGGGTAGCTTAGAAAATTTGCCTGTTTTCCATCAGAATAGAGAGAGTGTTCCAGGATCTGGGGAGGAAAAGAAAATGGGCAATAGGCTTGTCTCTAGAGCTTCAGACGCTCATGTTCAGCATTTTGAAAAGTGTCCAAGAGGAGACAATGACACCACTGAGGAATGACTATCCAGAAAAATTAGACTGAAAGCACAGAGCATCATATGGGGGAAAAAGAGGTGTTTCCTCAAGCTTACTGTAATGACAATCAGTAAGATGTGAACAAAGTTTCATTTCCATACCAAGACTCATGTATGAATGTTCACAGTAGCTTTATTTATAATAATTCTAAACTTTAAACCATCCAAATGTCTACCACTAAATGAATGAATAAATAAAGTGGTATATTTGGTACAGTAGTTAGCTAGTCAGGCATGAGCAGGGCAGGAGAGGGCCCCGCCACACCACACCAGGAATGTCAGGTGATCATCAAGTGATGGTCAGGCAGTTGCTACACTGTCTCTCTAAAATAATAATTGCTTGAAGTTGGTGCCAGGGAAAGGCAGTTTCCCAAGAGATTAGAAACACCTGAAGCTGGTGATCAGTAGCTTCCTGATAAGATCTTGGTAGTTGGGTGAGTGGGCTCCAGCATGTGTATTAAGAAGCAAAATGGCAGAGTTTAACTGGTATATGACCTTCCAGGGACATTTTGCTGGTAAAGGGAAGGGCACCACAGGTGAGCATACGTACAGCTCCAGTAAACACACTGCATGCTCACCACCCAAGTGCTAGCAGACCACTGTGCATGTGAGCAGCTGACCCAAGGGAAGAATCAGGGAGAAGGGATGCAAGACCCTAAAAGTATGCCAACCTATAAAACCCCAAGTCAAAAGGTCAAGCCACCCACTTGTCTTTCAACTCGCTCATTTGGCCTTCTTCCAAGTAAGTGTATCCTTACTTCTTCCTTTTGATTCTTGCTGTACAACTCTGGTATTTTTTTTTTTTTTGAGATGGGGTTTTGTTCTGTTGTGCAGGCTGCAGTGTGGTGGTGTGATCTAGGCTCGCTGCAACTTCCGCTTCACGGGTTCAAGTGATTCTCCTACCTCAGCCTCCCAAGTAGCTGAGATTTCAGGTATGAGCCACCATTCCCAGCTTTTTTTTTTTTTTCTTTTTGTGTTTTTTGTAGAGACGGGGTTTCACTACGTTGGCCAGGCTGATCTCAAACTCCTTACCTCAAATGATCCACCGGCCCCAGCCTTCCAAAGTGCTGGGGTTACAGGCATGAGCCACTATGCCTGGCTAAAGCTTTTAACTAAGCCTGGTTCCTGCGCTAAAACTTGCCGTGGTCAGGCTCTTTTTCTGCATAGGCTCTTCAGTGGAATTCTTTCTTTTGAGGAAGCAAGAATTGAGGTTGCTGCAGACCCCTTCAGATTCGCCACCACCAGCATATTCATACAATGAAATACTACTCAGCAATAAAAAAGAATTTAACTATTGATACACAGCATAGAAGAATTTCATAATCATAATAAATATATTCATCAAATGTGAACATTGCTGTCATTGTTCTTGTAGTACTGTTTCTTGTAGTGAGCAGGTGTCTTTTTTCTGCTACAAATTTAACATTATTCGCTTAATGTTTACTTGATGTGAAATGATCACTTGAGCAATAAATGCAGTTTTGGTATTTTCAGTTTAGCTAAGGTATCAGATCTAGAATCAGTTGGCTTACTGTGATCATGAACACAGGTACAAACACAAGGGCTAGATTAATGTATCAGGATTAAAGTATTTGGTGGTTATTTCCATGATTCAGAATGTGCTTAAACAGTTTTATTTTATACTAAAAACAAAAGCATAAAATTAAAAAAAAAAAACTCTCAGAACTATTAGAAGAACAATAGTACATCATTAGAACGCAACCTTAGAATCACTGTTAAATTCGGACAAATATGCATATAATCAGAAATGTATGCATTTATATCTAAACTACACAATAAAGGAACTGCATAAATTTGAGCAAGATATTTAAATCTTTGATAACTATTGTCTTTATCTGTTAATGAGTATGGTATTATCTATATCATAGGATTTTGTGTGAATTTAGTTAAATAACCTATAGCCACACTGTATGATGCACAATAAATGCTCGATAACCCATATGTTCCTTTATTTTCTATTAAATAAAATTTAGGAAGGCAAATTTATTAGGGAAAAGTTAGGAAGGCAAAATTGTTAGGAAAAAATCAGATGGATATATGATTTCAAGTTAGTGAGAAGTTTTCCATCTAGTATTATTTACAACCATTTCTAGGTTCAAACTTACAAACATGCATATTATCCCTAAGAACTATAGATTTGTTTATAATTATGTATTTATTTAAAGTATTATAGTTTGCAGGATGTATACTATTTTATGTGATATTATGGATTTTTTTTAGCTGTTCCTTATTTTTCCATTTTATGCCTAAGAAATGACTGACAATCAAGTTAAACTTCAAAATAAGAAGTTAATTTTTGTGGGATGAAATTTAGTTCTCGTATTATCACCATTAGTGATATTCTTTGACAGGTATCAAATATATATTTTTCCTTATTTTACACAACATGTGGTTCTTATCCAGAAAGTATGGATATTTTAATTAAATAGATTTTTTGTTGCAATTCTCTGAATAAAACTGAATGAAGGACTTTATAAAACAGAGAAAAAGTGTTCCTTTTTTATGTATGTGAAAACTGTTGGAAATAAGACAGTGTATGTCATAGAGAAAAGTAGCTAGTTTCCAGAAAAGTGACTTATTTCTCTCTTTGTTCTGTGGAGTTTTGTCTTTGAAAGGAGAATTAGACTTTAAAATGAATATTGAACACCAGAGGGAAAAACAGTTAAGGTGAAGTTAGCTTCTCATATTCTGGTTGGACTCAAGGAGGTAATAGTGAATGAATGTCAATATAAGCAGGTTTGTAGTGGCGTCATTGTTTTTAGAAGTCTAGTATTTGTTTTATTACAATATTTATTTAGAAGGCAATGAGAGTATCCATTTGAAAACTGCCTTAATGAGAAAATTGTATATTTAATGACTGTATTGTAATGAATGTGTTGAAATAAAACAGAATTCTTGTGACAAATGTATTCAGGGTGTTAAGAAAAAGTAAGGTTCCATTATTTAGGAACTAAATAAGAAGGAATAAAGTCCCTAAGCAGAGTCTTCATGAAGTTCTTCATGAAGTCCTTTGGGCCGTGACATATTAGTAACTTGGTTATAGGAATGCTTAAAGCAATCCCCAACGCTGTAATAATGACAGTGGGTTTTCTTTCCAGAGATGATATGGACATCACTCTTAGCTTTAGGACACAATTTATATTTTCCTTGCAGTAGTATATAGTTACCAGATTTGAAATAAAATAAAGAGTCAATTAGCACAGTTAGTCCTGGATTTTCTCAATAACTATACGTACTTGGAAAATTTATTCAGCCTCTCCAGGCTTCTTTTTTTCTGTTTACCTGTGTAAAATGGAATAGTTTCTAAAATGATTTGTAGGTCTAACAGTCTAAGTTATAAAATGTTTCATGATGCTATATCACAAGTGCAACACCAGTACAGGTCCTCCAAGAAGCATACACCATGATGGAATTAAGTTGCAAGAAATATACTGGGGTATTGCCCTAGGAAATTAAACATGAAAGGAAGTGGAGCAGGCTACATTAGCTGTCAGACCATGATGGTGGTCGTAATTCTATGCAGGAAAGTGGGATTGCAGGTTGCAGGGTAGTTCTAGTAAAATTTTGGCAAAGCCATGAGAGTCCTTGAGCCAAAGTTCCATGTTCGAGGAATCTTCTGTCTCACAGGAAAGGCTTTGCCCTACTTACCTAATGTGCTCAATCGCTGGTTAGAGAACAGTTCATACAAAGCATGACTTGATGTGAAGACAGTGATGGATTTGAGTACAGTAGCTAGGCCATTAATTATACTTTTGTATTAGAAAATATGAGAGGAACATTATCAATAGAATGGAATGTCTAGGTGATTATAAGGGGTTGAGGAGACCAAGGTTTCATCATGCAGATGAAGGCTCCAAGTAACAGGCTTCAGGAAGAATAAATTATAGGTGTCAATCAGACTTAATATCTTTGTTGATGTTAATGCTGCTCAACTTTTCCTGAATTCCCAAAGGGAGGAGGGTATAATGAAGCATGTTCAATTTCTTTCTGTTTTTAATATTTTATTTTAGGTTTAGGGGTACATGTGAAAGTTTGTTATATAGATAAACATGTGACATGGAAGTTTGTTGTACATATTATTTCATCACCCAGGTAATAAGCCCAGTATCCAATAGTTATATTTTTCAAGTTAACTTTGGAATGCCCTTGGCAAAGAGAAGGGGTCCATTCAGATGGCTGGTGGGGGTGGGGGTGACTAGAATTTTTCTTTAGGTTTGCATAGTTATTGACATATTTATTTTAAATTAGTCTTTAGTCAATGAGTGAGAGTTTGTTAGTGCAGACAATTTTGGCTTAAAAGGCTTCTCTTTGCACTAATTGTTATTCAAGATGTTATGAAAGACAGACAAGGTTTAACCTGGTAAAAACTGTAAGGTCATATGCTAATTGCATCTATAGAATTCTAAATCCTTCTGATTCACACAATAAACATTGAGTGGAGAGATAAGGAAGTTTATAATACATGTTTTCTGATGATTAATTTCTCTTTGGATGTTTTATGTTGTATTTAAACTATAATGTCTTTGACAGATGAAGGTTTTACCTTAATTTTGCTATTTGGTTTCATTGCCTGATTGGGAAGTAATAGTTAGACACTGTTCTTTTAAGCTATAATGGTTTACTATTAGCAAGTATGTGATGTTTCATTGCTCATAATAATTTGTTTGAATGATTTGAATAAAAATAACTTTGATTATAAGGATTAATTTTTTATTAAACAAAATCATAACTGGAACAAGGCAATGCCCTTTATATTAATTTTGACAGGTTTTCTAAATGCCATTTCATTACATTTCACTGTAATGAAATGCAAGTATTTCATTTAATACAGCAACAGCTTCCCAAATCTTACAAGACATTTTATATTATTTTACTTATTAAGTAGCTATTAAAATATGTGATTAGATATTGACCAGACACCAACTGAAACTGGTATCTTTATTAGAACAGACCTGTCTTTTAAACAGCTAGTTCTTAGGTCTATTAATATGAAAGTTCTTAATCATATGCTTCTCAAAAGCCATTGTCCTTTGGGATACTCTAACAATAAGTCTTCTAACATATAATTAATTTTACTTTGAATATATTAGGCTTTTGTAACTTTACTAAAAGATTTGTCTGATATGCATTTTATAGTGGGCATATATAATATGAATGATGTAGCTTTTCTATTTTTTTGGACAGGGTTGCTTTCATTGCCAACTATACAAAAATATTTCACAGATTTAAAACATTGATATATTAGGCTACAACTTCAAATTATCTTTACTATGATGTATGACAATATTTCTGTTAACATTGAGTTTTTAGAGTAATTTATTAGTTTTTTAAAGATATTTTTGTAAATACTATAATAAAAAATTTTGTGATACAAACATGTCTAAAGACTTTTCTATAATCAGTTTTTCTCATTTTTCACATAATCTTCCACACACTCAAACACATCACCATTTCTTTAACAAAACTCCTTTCACTAGGCTGATTTTAGACATATATGTATATATATATATATATATATATATATATATATATATATGTATGTGTGTGTGTCTACATATATATGTTTATGTGTGTGTATATCTATATAAAACCGATGTCATTTTTAGTGTACTTCTAAATTTATAGTAGAATAGTATGCTCCAAGGTTAACTACATTCTCTTTCTGTTTTTATTAAATAAAATAAACTTAGAGAAATACTGGAAGGATGAAAGCAGACACCCCTATATCTTTCACTTAAATTTCTCAACTGTTAATTTTTTACTTTGATGCCATTGCTCTATCTTTATTTATTTGATTTCATTTTATTTAATTAATGGATCAAGCTATCTTTTTGTTTTGGTGCTGAACAATGTGCAGCAGCATCAGGCTGCATTCAATTGGTGCAAGTTGGACACTTTGCTGGCTGCTTCGGGGCATTGCCCTGTGTCACCCTAAGCAGGGACACCAGGCACAAGGGCTGCATTCACTGCATATATGCGGGTGCACACTTCTGTGTCTCCTGCCACGACCTATCTGCCACACTCCAAACCCATGTTTTCATCCCGCTCAATTCAGCATGTCCAAGACGTCCTTCTCACTGCATTCCATAAGCCAGTCCTGCCCAATGCTATCTCTCTCTGTTATGTTATCTCTGTCTTCCCCATCACTTAAGGTTTCTCCCTGTTTATTTCCATATGCAATCTACCTTGAGTGTTGTTGATTTCAGTTTATAAAAAATTTAATGCCTTTCATCTTTTCTAGAAGGCAGAGTTCGTCTCAAGGATGAAATCATACTTCATTTTGGGGACACAAAATAAGTATGAAGATGAGAGGGAAGAAGGTGAGTTAGGGAGTGTTAGGAAGCCATCTGAGTCTGATACTGCTATGCTGACTTTAGTTTCTAAATAAGCACACAGAAGCACAGGTTACTTGATGTTTACCTGCTAACGGTTGCTGGACAGGCTTTTTCTGGATATAGTATCTGTGAGTAGCATATGAAAGAGAGAAAACAGGGAATTAGTGACTTCAGCTGCCCTCTGTTCCCTACTTTCCCTTGACCAAATATTTCTCCATGTGGATTAAATCCCCTGTAATTCCAAAATGCATCATGGGTCACTTTTTGAAGCAGTGTGGGAAGCCACACCTCCTGCACAACTTTTAGTCCAAGTTACAGAGACTGAATGTCACCTGTTGGCCTGAATGACTGCCCATCTAGGAAGCCCTAGCACTTTGGAGCAAATGACTGATACCTATTATTTTCTACATGGCCGTTGTGACGCCCTTTTCAAAATATAGGTTTGATTATGACAAAAACTTCCTTGTAATTACAATTGTGCTTGACTAAGGATCAAAATACTACCGTGGCTGGTGTTGGCTTACTGGTTCTAGGGACTGTGCAGTGTTTTCTCACACGGTAGTCAAACCTACCCTCTTTATGCTCACTGGTCCTTCGCTAGCAACTGTGTGCCCTATACTGTGTTTTCCTGAAACAGGTAACGTACTACTTGCTTCATCACCTCCTGCTTTTTTTCCAGCACTCAGCACTCTCATCATTCCATTCTCAGATAAATTTCTTCCCAGTCTTTCTAATCTTCAGTACAAACAGCTTCATTGTTTGATATTTATATGAAGGCCTTATAGCACAGCATAATTTTCTGTGATATTATTCTGAGTTTCCATCTTAGAATTATTTGCAAATTTTTTTAACTGGTTGCTTTCTCCAATTTTTTAATTGGTTGTTTAATAATGATGAAATTATAAATTTCATAATTATATAAATTATAAGTTTTATACTTAAAGAGGCCAAATCCATTTGTTTAACAGTAATGTAATTCAACATGGTTTCACCATTGCCCATAACAGCACTAGAATCCAATATATGTTTCTGAAATAAAAACTAACCATAATTATCACTTTAGTGGTCAAAAACTTAGATGATATATTGAGACTTCCTGAGAACAAACCTCTGAGCAAATATATTTCTCATCACTATTTATTTAAATCACTAAATAAACAAAATACGTTCTATGTGTTTTTTTCAAATTTTGCATATACCTGAGTGACAATAATAACAGAATATAAATGTGCCAGCTGTTAAGGTACCAAAGTAATTCCAGAAACTCCAGCTATTGCTTTAGAGCAGGAAAAGTAATATCTTATTTTAATTTCCTTGACTTTAGAGTGAGTGTTTCCAGCTAAGATTTTTTTTTTTAACTAAGAATTTTAATTGAAGCTGGTAGTTAGTCAAACAACCTAAACAAAATACAAGTATTCCTTTCTTTTATCTTTAGAAAAAGAAAATATCAGAACAAGACATAATATTTAATAAAACTCTTATAAAGAATGGGTTGCTTCCATTGATTTTTCCTAGTGAAATACCGATATACAAGTAGGCATAATTTAAAGCAATTTTGCAGTATTGGATTCCTCATAAGAACTTTTTCTCCAACTAAATAGAAATTGGATTTCAACAATAATCTTTGAACAAATCATATTTGGAAACATATTCAAAAGAATAAAATTGATCATATTTTGGACTTAATATAGTTCATTTGGCTTTTGAGTATGGCTTTATATGCCTTTTTGTATTTATAGCTGTATTTTCTCAACCAAAATTGGCATTTAACTCACTCGAAATAACAATGGCTTGAAAAATAAACCTTTTAAAAGAGTGTGTTTCCGTCAGACAACTCCAAACATTTGGAAAAATTCATGACTACCTTCTGAAATAAATGCAATAAAGAAAAAACGTGTTAGCCATATTTTATATGGTTAAACATAATGTGTTTGAAATTTGTATGAAGGCTTAGCTTGACTCAGAATCATATACTGACTGGCTAGGGTAGCTATTTCCTAACATCTTCCATTCGTTCTTTTACAAGTTGAAACTTAAACCATAAATATATGAGCATTTAAAAGATTCTATACCATAAGAACTCTTTTTATATAACTTAATGTTTCTTAAAAGAAATAAAATTTAGTCATTTTGCAGAAATTCATTAATTTGTAGAGTAAGACAGTAACAGTATGGATAGTATTTTCATTGCAAATAAACAAAAGAACCTTTAATATTTTTGCATTTTAAAATCAGTCTTACAGAAGATATTTTCTTGTCCTTATCTTACACATTTTATTTTAATCATAAGCACAGAAGTGTACTGCGTTTGCCCTCCTGTTATTTTTTAAACATATAGTTTGTTTTTGAAAATAATAGAAAATTAGAATTAAAATAAGATTTATTTTTTTCTGCATATGAATACGAAGCACATAAGGTATAAACACACAAATATAGTACTATTGGGAAAGAACACATGGAACCATTCTGCTAACATGATTATTCATACCATGAGATTCACAGTCATCATTACTCTTAGTAGGACCCGAATGTTAGCGATGATGTTGAATACCACCTTGAGCTGTTCTTTGAGGATGTTTTAAAAAGAAAGCAAGATGATTTGGGGATGGTTAATGGGAACAAAAAAAGTTGAATAAAATCAATAAGACTTATATTTATTAGCACAATAGAGTAAGTATAGTCCATAATAATTTAATTGTACCTGTTAAAATAACTAAGAGAATGTAATTGAATTGTTTGTAACACAAAGGATAAAGGCTTGAGGGGATGAATACCCCATTCCCCTGATTGGATTATTACACATTCCATGCCTATATCGGAACATTTCATGTACTTCATAAATATAGACACCTACTATGTGCCCATAAAAATTAAAAGTTTAAAGTGGTTAAAAAGTGCCTGCTGAAGACTGTGATAGAACACAGAATTGTTCTTTTCAGATTCCACATGGATCCTTATTTCCTTGCCTTTACCAGTAGTCACATTTTATTAAATATGTATTCTAATTTTGTACAATTTTTGATCTGGACTTTTTGTGAGTATTAGATTTCAACTCCTTAAAGGTTGATGCTTACTAAGCAATAATATTTGTTTACTTGAAGTTGAGGATTTACTGGATGGCCAGTGGGTTCTACCGCACACTACCTCTTGTTAATCTGGAAAAGATGGAGCTTCCCTTTGGCTCTGCAGACATCCCTTTAATCTTTCTATTATTTGCCATGTCAATTGTTTCTTTGTTGAATTTTGTTTTATTTATTTATTCCATCCACACTCCCCAACCTGTGACATTAGAGGCAAAATATTTATCAAAGTCTAAGCAGAAAATGGTAACCCACTGGAAAATGCCAAGACACCATAGCTGTGCTATGGCATTTCCCATTGGCTAAGATGTAGTTTTTCATGAACATCTTCCTGTGGATTATATAAGCACATCGGATAATTAATTGATTATACCTATCTTGTAAATTTCCGTTTGTGGAAACTGTTTTTTCAAGTCTTTGGGACAGCAATTCTCAAATACTTGGGATCTATTATTTTCCTAGAAAAATGGATTGTGGAATGTGAGTCCAAAGACTCGACCTGATGGCTACTTTGTTATGCCTTTGCATATCATTTCATTGTTAGAAAATTAAGAACATTTGCTTTTGTGGAGTAGGTAGTTTAAGTCCCTGCTTTAGTACTCACTATTTGGAAACTGAGCAAGTTATAAATACCTAAGACAATTAGATTGGTCATCTATAAATTTAAGATAATAATTTGCCTCTCATTGTATTGTTACAATTGTATGAGGATAAGAATATGCACTTAGAATACTTTCTACCACAGGAAAAAAAACCTAATAAATAATATTTAATAAAAAAGAAACTCGACTTAAGAACCAACTTGATTAATTCCTAAGACAACAGGCTAACTCTGCTGTTTGGGCAACAGAAGAGAATGATGGAAAGTATGGTTAACAGAGAAACATAGAGACTCAGGCTGGAAAAGGTGGTTCACTCCCGTAATCCCCACAATTTGGGGGGCCAATGCAGGAGAATCTGTTGAGTATAGTGGTTTGGGACCAGCTTGGACAACAAAGCAGAACCCCATCTCTACAAAGAAAAAAAAATAGCCCAGTGTGGTGGTGTGCACCTGTGGTCCCAGCTACGTGGGAGGCTGAGTGAGACCCTGTCTCAAAGCAAACAAACAAAGAAAGACCACAGAGATTCTTCCAATCTTCAGATACCAATAGACATTCGCAGGGGCAAATAAACATGTAATTCATGAACCTTTGACTTAGTTTTATTTATATATAAATATGTAAATATATATCATGTCCTTCTATGAAAAGCCCGGAAAAGGTACTCATTCCCCACTCTAGATTTACATAACTCTATCTCCAATAATTCAAGTTTTTGCTTAAATGTTACCTTTCCACTTTGTGATCCTTCATTTACATTTGTAAAATTGCAATCTCCACCACACAACCTTACAAGTTTTCCTGCTCTATTTTGCAACACAGACATATTATTATCACCACCCAGAGTACAATATAGGCCACGAATTTCCTTTTTTATCGTTGTTTGTTTCATTTCAGCCACAATAAGATAAAGGCTGGGATTTTTGTTTATTTTGTTTTCTGCTATTCCCCTAACACCTGAATCAGTTACTGAGTCCTAGTAGGTGATAGATAAATGGCTGCAGGATGAATACATTCCTTCAGCAGCACTCAGGCAAATGAGTTTGACAGCCAGTTAACACAAAAAGAATCTAGTAAGGATGGAAAGACAGATGGTGAGTTTTATTGATGACACTGACCTGTGAGTCACATAATGAATTGTGACGCCATTGAGAGGGCATGATATCTGGTGTGGCTTGTCCTGAATAATAGCGTTACTGACTTTTGGCTGAATTGCCCTCGAAATTGCCTCAGAAGAAGCAGAGTCAATACCTTCCTTATGAGCACAACACTGTCCACTTTTCCTCATGTCTTACATTTTTCTCCTTGCTTAAGAATCATGAGAAATTTTTAAGCATTAGAAATGTACAAGTGTTAGAGAATGGGAGCATGTGTCCACAACGCTTCCCTCTCCCCGACAATGATTCTGGTGTCTGCAATGCTATTATTACTAATGGTGCCCTAATTTAGGACTGATTCATATTTTTTCTAGATGATTGCAATAAACATTTTAACTTATATTTTATTATCTATCAGGAGACACTTTTCAAAATATTCCATATAGGAATATATTTTTCACATTTTAATATATTAGTGTGGTTATATCAATATATTTTGTAATTATTAAATATGCTTACAGAATAACTCTGCTTGACTTTGCTGTTTTGTAATTTTTATATTGTTCTCTATGATTTATTATATACAGAGCGACTAGACAACTGGTCATTTTTTATTATATAATTCTACTAGAAAATGTTTTCTCTTTCAAAATATTAAACATAACTAATATGGTTTGGCAGTGTCCTCACCCACATCTCATCTTGAATTGTAGTTCCCATAATCCTCACATATTGTGGGGGTGACTCAGTGTGAGGTAATTGAATCATGGGGGCTGGTCTTTCCTGTGCTAGTCTCCTAATAATGATGGTTTTATAAAGGGAATTCCCTACACAAACTGTCTTGCATCCTTCCATGTAAGATGTGCCTTTGCTTCTCGTTTGCCTTCCACCATGATTGTGAGGCCTCCCCAGCCATGCTGACCTGTCAGTCCATTAACCCTCTTTCCTTTATAATTACTCAGTCTCAGGTATGTCTTTATTGGCAGCATGAAAACAGATTAACACAATAATATAGCCAATAAAGACTTTTTTAAAAATAAAGATAGATAAACCCAATATTATTTGGAAATAGATGCAAGTAGATATGTATATAATATTTCATTAAAGAATGTTTAATTGTACAATAGAAAAGACAGAATAACATAAGAGCAACAGTGTTATCTCTGTGCAATGAAGTACTGCCACATGCCAAAACACAGCATACAGTATGAAGAAAAGTTAAAAATGTGAGCAAGATGAGGTCTTCAGAGTCTTTAAAACTAAGACAGATAAATATAGGTCCAGCTATAATTTAAAAATCATTCAAAAATTAGCAAAAGTAGATTTCAATTGAAAAGTTGTCAAAATGACAAGAAAAAGGAGGGTAAATTCAGATAATTGTATTAAAGTTATTCAAAAATCTTAACTGTATTGATAAATGCAAGTATAAATAAAATTATTTTTCTTCTAATATTAAAAAATAAATAAAATATCATTAGAATATTGAGAAACAGGCACTGTTATTTGCCACTGGTAAGAATGGAAATTTGTATATAAATTCTAGACATTTTTTCCTTATCATTTACTCTGATACAGGTTTTCTAGAAATGTTTTTTCAATAAATAATCTGACTTGTCCTAAGAATGGCCTAAAATGAAGTTAATTACAGTATATTGCTGTAAAATGCTTACTACTAATCAATCATCATTCTCATAACTTTATATTAGTAACTAATTTAATCCTCATTACAGATTTAAAGGCTAGATTTTGTTATTATGATGATTTTATTTTAAAAAGTTAAGGCAGAGAAAAGTTAAATTATTTTTCCAAATCCTTTAGATAATAAGCAGAAGGATGTTGAGTCAAGTCTCAGAAGTCTGATCTAGAGCTTGTTCTCATAATGGCTAGCTGCCTTGTATGTCAAGGATTGGGAAACAGAGTAAAGTTTGACAATGGAATAGTATTTAACAGGAATCAGTTTGTTCACAGGAGTTCTATGCAACTCTCAAAGTTATTCTACATAAAAATATATGTAACTAAGTAAATTTTAATAAACATTTATTTTTCCATTTTTTAATTATGGTAAAATCCAAAGAACATAAAGTTTACCTAAATTAATATTTTTAAAAACTTTATTACTTTTACTAACTTCATTATATTTAACTAAATTAAACTAAAATTATATTTGTTTTACAAAATGAATGTTAATTTCTTTTAGTCACCTTTTATTTTGCCTTACTCTAATGTACTAATACCATAACTGGGAAAAATGTTTCTCATAAAAGGAAGAAAAAATTAATTGTGTGTTTTCCTGCACTATGCATTTATATTTTTTTCTGGTTTTTTAAATGTTCCTCAAGTCATAGGTTTACTTTGGAATTATAACTGATAGCCTCTATATAGACTAGTAAATGTAGTAATGATTATTACAAACAAAAGCTATCAAAGTTCTGAAATATATTGGTTTTGCTTATAATATGATATCAATTAATTTCTTTTAAAAAATTCAAGAACTTAAGCAACTAATCATTTCTATTCGTTTTACAGAAAATCTAGTTATAAATAAAATGATTATTGCAGAAAAACTATTTCTTATTAAACACACTATGAGAAGAAAGAAGGAATTTACAAAAATAATTGAAAAAGTAATTGAAGTATTTAGACAGCTTTTATTCAGACTGAATAATACAACACTTTTTATCTAGGAGAGTCTTATGATATGCAAATAAATTGAAGTTTTAAAAAATATGAAAATGCAAGAATTTACAAATTTCCATGTTGAAAATTTTAAGCAATTTTTTGTACGGATTAGCCTTTTATTCAGACCAGAACAGAGAGGTGGGTGGCCATTGGCCAGCTAGAAATAGTGGAGTCACTACTTCAGGTTAAAAGTGTGTTACTGACAAACCAGATGAGAGAGCAATGAAAATGGTGCAAATCACTACCACTACTAGTAACATCACTATATACATGATTTTAGTACTAAGAAAAAGTATTATCAGTTAAATTAAAATCAGAACTGTACACACTAATATATCATTTTGCCTGACTTGGTTTTGTATATTTTTATGAATAGTAAGAAAAATTATTTAAATGTAAATAAACAGGAGTCACAATATAATAAAGTTTTCTCTCATTACTCTTTGGCAAAATTTTATTTTAGTTGTAGATAGCCTGAATTTAAATATACAGAGAAGTATTAAAAAATAAGTCACTTTTATATATTTATATCCATTTAAAAACCTCTCAGAAGAAATAATTGAATTTTGGTTTTATCTTAGGCATTATTTGAACTTAGATCTGCAGTAGTGATGGGCTAGAGCAAACTTACCCTCCTGTCACCATTTACTGTTGCTCTCTCACTTTGTATGTCTAGAATTCTATTTGATTTTCTTGGCACTTATGGTTGTTTTCTGAAGAAAGATTCTCACAATTCCCAGTTCTGTCATTTCTGTTTTTGCAGTGTTCTCACTTAAAAATGATCTTATCAAAACCAGAGAAGTTTAACAAATACTTCATTTTCGAGTACAACATAGAAAACATGAGAATTCCCTCCTGATGCAGATTGCTGAGATAGTACACCTCAATATTTAATAGTGACCATGCTGGAGAGCTAGGCAATGGTAAAAGACTAAGGAGGAATCTTGATGGAGAAAAATAATTTTAGCTTGATTATAATCTTCTATGATCTGAAGCTTTTCTGCACTAAAATCTTTTATTATAAGTAATAAAGAGAGATGATCCAAAGAACATTTTAATATACTGATTTTGTATAACTGTATCCACATTTCCCATGAGATGTTATTTCCTTGCAAGACAGCATTTGGTTTTACATGCATTGACTATCACTTCAAGTACTTTGCTACAGAATAGCCTAATTGCATAAATTAGTATGGTGACATTATTGCTTAAACAATTTTAACATTTTTAAATTATTCAATTAAAATGTAAAGGGATTATTTGAGTTATCCTTTCTCTGTCTAATGTACATTTTGGCAATGATGTTAAAATATTAGTAGCATCTACCAGTTATTAAACATTTATTGGTTTCAGCTTGGAGTCACTATATTATTCCCTAGGGAGATGACTGTCCAGTAACCCTATTATCCTCATTTTTGAAATTTAAAAAATGAGACTAAGAAAAGTAACATTTACAGACATTCAAATAAAGTGATCTAGAAAACATGAACCTGACAACATGAATTTTGAGTCTGACTTCAAAGTCTGTGTCCCAACAATGCCCTCTCTAAATTCCTCCACCACCTTTAACACTTTCTTCATTTATTTATCCAACTTGGAAGTTACAGAATATTAGCTCAAAGACAGCAAATGACATGCTCTTACTTGACTCTTCTTTTTCCTTGTTCTAAGTTTTTCTTTAGTGGCATGTTGGACTGCTTTACAGCTCCAAGTTTTTATTAGTGGGGCAATTTGTACTTTCCTGCGGAGTCAGCATTTTTCTCGGAGACAATTCAAACCACAGAAGCGAGTAATAAAATGAGAAAAAAAATTCCATTGTGGGTCTTTTCCTTTGTTATAGATCAATAGGTAATGCTGTCCCACAGTTATGAAAAAGGTTTCTTGAACTTAGTTTCAAAATGTTTTCTTTTCTTTTCATAGCAACTGAAAAGTAACAATATATATGTCCATGTTTTGGAAGGAATGATAGGTGAGGCACACTGTAATCTTTCCCTTCTTTGAGAACATCGCTTTTTGGGAGGGGAAGAGTATGTTCCCCTGACAATCTTACAAATTATGATTGTTTCTTTTTATGTCAGTACTCAAAAGAAACCCTGTAAATGATAGCTTTACAGATTTAGAAAATAAGGAATAGAGCCTCCAAGAGAGGAATCCCAGGGGTGATGTTAGCTCACTTTAACGATGACATTTGACAGCAGTTTTTGTTTAGTATGAGGTTCCCCTGGCAACTCTTATTGGAAAACTGAAAATGGTAGAAAAGCACTGAAATATGCATTTTTATTTAAAGACTATGGGTGATTTTAAAATTATTTTCTTGCTCCTTTTCAATGTAGCATAATCATTTAAGGAAATTAATCATGAACATTAATTTGTGCAAAGCATAGCTGAATTTTTAAGAAATTAAGTAATTCAGGAAGTTATTTGACTTTCAAAAATTTATTTTAACATACATGGTTCTTCCTTATGATTTGAGCAGTATGTTAAAAATGGAATGCTGTACTGCCCTCATTTCCAATTCCACGTGTAATAGTACAGGTTTTTAAAAATTGACTGGATATGATTTCTAAATAATAACTCTGTAATGCATACATATTAGAGAGAACCCTGAATTTTCTTTGATCACTGGACCACTGTGATGAATTTGTTTTCATGATAAAAAACAAAAAGGTGAACATGATTAATGAGCAATAGAAGCAAGTGTTGCATCATAAAAGTTAAGTCAATGTTATAATGAAAGTATTAAGTCTGTATTTAATGAGACTATAAACCATAGTATAATAGAACATTTCTCAATTGAATTCCATTCCAATTTCTTGTTGTTTTATCATCAATCTGTATGTAAAATATGCTTACAGATGCCTAAGAAAGACTGACTTCTTATAGCATCTACATGACTCTCTAGAATGTGTATATATTATCGAACATAACAGTTAAGTTACGTGCTTACCAAGATTCAGTTGTGTTTGTTCAAAACCTGATTATGTCGGCTGACTTTGTTATTGCTATTTTGAAGTTGAGTTGAATATTTTATAAGCTTATTAACTATGAATGCAAGAAGAGTTCATTGTTTCCATGAAAATTAAGTAGAATGTATTAGAAAAATCAGTTAATATGAAACTCTCAAAAAGACACCTTTTGAATTAAGTGTTGAAGAGACAAGTGTAAACTTTTTGATGAAAAATATAGAATGATTCATGTAGGTAGTATTTTTTTGGCTTCTGACATTTTAAGTTTTAAACAAATGTATGTAGATACAAATGACATTAAACACATACCACACGTGCATGAGCACACAGACACATATACACACACACACACACACACACGCAACTGAAAGTATATTATTGTAATTAAGCAAATGGAAATATTCATCACACAAATTTATTTTCTTTTGTTCTTGTTCAAAGTCCATCCTTTTCTCTTTCTTTACTTCACTTTTAGAAATAAACATATGCCACTACAGATTAATTTCGATCTTAAAAGTTTCCTTTAAATGGAATCATACAGCTTATATATTTTTGTCTTGCATCTTTTATGGAGCAAATTATTTTGAGATTCATTCATGTTTTGTGTAACAATAATTAAATTCAATCATCTTTATTGCTTCATAGTATTCTATTGTCTAGGTGTATCATAACCTGTTTATCCACTCACTTTTTGTTGGTTACTTATTGTTTGCAGGTTATTACAAATAAAGCTGCATTGAACATTTCTGCACAGCTCTTTGTATGCCATGTCCTTTCATTATTCTTAGATATGTGGACTTGGAGTAGTGGCCCTTTCACGCAGTCACACGCTTAGGTTTTTGTTTTGTTTTGTTTTATTTTGTTTTGTAAAAGATATTGTCCATCTGGTTTTAGTAGTTCATGACATTTTACATTCTCACCAGCCATGTATGGCTTTCACTTTTTCTATATCCTCACCAATATTTGGTATGGTCTGTATTTTTAATTATAGGTCTTCTTATACAGATTTAGTGACATCTCATTGTGGTTTTGATTTTCCTTCCTGTAATTACTAATGAAGTCAAGACATATTTTCATGTCCTTATATGCTATTCTTATATATTTGGTAAAATATCTATTCAACTCTCTTGCCTGTTTGATAATTAGGTTGTTTGCTTACTTATTACTGAATTTTACACATTATAGGTTCATTTTTATCATATATACGTAGTGCAAATATTTCTGCCAGTCTCTGGCAGAACTTTTTATTTTATTTTGAAGAGCAGAAGATTTTAGTTTTGATGACATCTAATTTGCTATATCTTCTCTGTTAAGAATCATGATTTTGGTGTTATACTTACAACACATTTGTCTATACCAAGCTATAGGTTTTTTTTTTTTTTAATCAGTGTTCTAAATTTTAAATTTAGGTTTATGACTTTCAAGCTTATTTGTGTAGGTGTCATACATGAATCAAAATTCATTATCATGTACAGAAATGTCCAGTTTTTCAGCACCGTGTGCTGAAAGTCATATTCCTTCTCTACCATATTGCATTGTTGTTCATCTAAAATGAATTGTTCACATAGATATCAGTGCAGAAGCACCATTCCGTTTTGTTGATCTTTGAAATAACTTTATTCCAATACCACAAGCTCTTGATGAGCATTGCTTGACTGTCATCTTGAAATAAGATCATTTTAACTATTCAATTTTGTTCTTATATTTTACAATTGTTTTGGTTATTAGTTATTTTAGGTGCTTTCCATACAAAATTTAGGATTATTTTGTAGATTTCTACCAAAAAAGATATCTATCCATCTGTATATCTATAGATACATTTGAGTAGAATTGACATTTTATCAATATTGACTCAGTATATCATCATACATTAGATATATCTTTTCTTTTATTCAATTATACTTTAGTTTCTCTCAGCAGAGTTTTATAGTTTTCCATGTATATATTTTTGTACATCTCATGTCGGAATGACCCTTTGCACTAAAGTTTGAGAAGGTACAAACAATTCTCAACTCCAGAAAATTCTTAGGTCTAGATAAAGATCCCAGATAGAGAAGGAGTAAAACATAGAAAGTTTTAAGAATATCTGAGTTGATGCATCCTAAAACACTGAAACCACAGATTTCCTAGAATCTATTGGGCCTACACAATAGCACATTCCTCCTTAAATGCTCATGACCTCTCCTTTCTATGCCAGCACTTCTTGAAGATAATCAAACTGTCTCTGCCTTGAAAGACCATCTGCGTCCCATTCAGGACCTATTGTGAACTTTCTTCATGACCAACAGACCAATAAAGTGTTGAGAGGAAATTAGATATATACTGACGAAGCTTCAGGACATAGCCAACAGGTACCAGTAGGAGCTAGGAGATTATATAAAAATGAATTATGTGATTGAAGATAGCAGAAAACGATGTTGGATAATGGAGAGATGATCTGTATGGGAGAGTCCACCACAAGATTTCACAAGGATCTACTCTGTGAAAGACACCAAGCAGATATGAACCCAAGATCAGGAAATGACACAAAGGTGTTGACGGTTTTGAAACAAAAACAAGCTCCAGAGAGTGGGAGAAAACCTTACAGAATTCAAGGGGCCTGTTGTATTCATGAAGTTAGTAGCAGTAGTTCAGGAGTCTGGTGCAAGTAAAAATCTTCTCTCTAAATAAAGGACAAGTAACTTCATCTGATAATTAAGAAAGAACAATTCTTGATAAGCTAATTTAAATTATGTGGTAACAATTCTAGACTTGCCTATATTTTTTGACCCATTTGCAACGTGTTAGAGAAGGTTACCGCATTTTAGAGAGGACAAAAAAGAAAAACTGTCTGCAACAAGTTTTGAGTTGGATTAGAAAATCAGCTCAGTCATGTAGACCATGTAACCAGATGATCTTATGGTATACTAAAGATATGTCGGGTTGGAAAATATTCCAGGTGGAGTTGATGGCAATTCTAATTAGGAGAATTGCAAAGTAGACACCTAGGGTTCTGGATTAAGGTTACTACATTAAAACAAACAAACAAACAAAAAACAGCTGTTGGACTATTACCATGGCATATGACTGAGAGACCCTGACTGTAGCAAAAAAAAAAAAAAAAAAAGAACCCAAAAAAAACAAACAAACAACAAAGTGGCACAGGTCCTTTCAGATAACACATCATCTGAGATGGCCAGGCTCTTACAGGAAAAGCATATCATTTTAGAGCTGCAGTGGAGGCCTCAGCTTAGACATAAACACCCACAACAAAAAAATGCCCTGCACTAGAAGACTGCAGGTACACTGAAACTATGACCTTTACACGAACTCTTTAGAACAGCTAGGAGAATATTGCCATGTGACCCTAGTGAATTTCCACATCAAACGGAAGATTTGTACAGCTGAGACCTGCTCAAAACCTGCCTTATTAGTGCATGAGATATAATAAGTTAGCTATTTTGTGACAGTTTGTTATCAATAGGTATCTAGAACAGAATATGGTACCCAGAAGTGGAATACAGCAATGATAAAAATAGCACAACATCATTGACACTGGGATCAAGAGGCAAACAGAAGCCGAAGGAAACTCAACAGGACTCATGGTGGAATCTGGACAGACTTAAGGAGAGTGTTGGGGAAGAGCTAAAGGAGAGTGTGCAAATAGTATTGAAGGCTGGGGAAAATGGAGCCTATTTTATACTGTTGGGAGTTTGGTCAATGATTACCATCAGTGGTAGGGTAAATAGAAAAGGTATCTTATGATTTGGCTGGGAATGTTTCCAAGAAAAAGACAGACAGTGCCAAATCGTTTCTTTTAGCTGTCTGTCATAAAATATGAGGGCACAGAGATCAGCCTGCAAAAGAATTGTACAGATTTTATGGAGAATTGAGAGGAAATATAAAAAAGTGAAGACATGCTAGGTTTGAAAATAAAACTGTTTCTCATCCTCATTTTCTTTCTGAAAAAAGCTTTCTCAAAGTCATAAATGGCCTCAGATACAGATCCCAAGGATATATTTCTAAGACCCTTTGCTGAGACCTCAGAAAGACCTAATAGGGTTTCTAAGAGTCTTAAGCCCATGCATGCCTCATAAACCTTTTAAAATAGACCAGGTAAATTCTAGCAATCCTAAAGGTATTTTCTCACAGTACCAATTCTCTTACCTAAAAGTGGTTTAGGTTTTAAAAGTATTCACTACTTTTATGTAAGCAGAAACAAATGTATCAATGAAGCACGCAAAGTTTCAAAATTTGTAACAGGTTGGTCTGAAAAGGGCAGATGGAGTTAAAAAAAAACAGATATTTGGACCCCAAAACTTCCATAAGTAGTTTTCATCTTATTTATTCTTATCATTAGCACCTAGTTGCTATTCAACCAGTATCTGTTTATAGAATGGCTCAACATTGGTATATATATAATACTAACATTATGCACATGCTCAGAATTCCCCAGATTGTAAGCAGTGTGGGTACAGGGAAAAGTCTTTTGTTGTTAAAAGTCATGGATTAAGACACACATAACACATGTAAGAATCAGAAAAGATTCAGTCATTATTCCCCATCCATACACAGGTTAAAAACAGATTTAAAAGGGCTAAAAGCCTTTTCAGATCCATATAGCTAATCATAGGGAAAAGGTAAGAAGTTAAATATATTTTTAAATATAAATATCTACTATTGCCATAGTCTTTCATGTTAAATTAATTAGAAAATAATCTAAATATTAAAAAATATGATGGGCAATACATAATTTTACCAATGACAGAGATTTCTTCACATTTTTGGTAGCAATAAAATACTAACGTTCATGCTTTCCAATGTTAATAACCACTTGAGAAAAGCAAGAAAATGTTCTAATATTGTATATGCATCAATTTAATATTGTGGGTCACATAATTTGCAAAACACTCAGGTCTCTTAGTGACAGGCATATTTTTACTTTTACATTCTTCTGGAAAAATCCTAACTTTGATCTAATACACATATGCACTAATAATTCATTATGAAATACTGAAAGCACTGAATAACTAATATCATGTTTGGGGCTGAAGGAGCCAAGAGCAAAAGAACACAAATTAAAACCATTATTTCATCCTTATTCAGTATCAACAGGAGAAGGCAAATAAAGGTACTGTCATTTGTAGTCAAAGGTTATTGTACTTTTTGTGGCCAAAATTTAGTTGTGATTTTTAACAACATGATTTAATGATATAGATGCCATGATAAATCATATTCTGGGTAACTATTTGAAATTTAAATACTAAATTTTTACAGAATTGTAGTTTTAATTTATAACAGTGCAATCAAGGTCAGTAGAGGTTTTTGGTTAAAAGCTTCAATGTTTTGCTGAAGCTAGATTTTGTAGTATCCATCGTTTGTGAAAATATATCTAATTGGAAATAATCCTCAAATAGTTATTGTTCAAAGAATTGAGTTGATGAAATATGTGGCAAAGGTAAAATATGGGACACTTTTTAAATGTCTAGTTATTTTTATTTCATGTTAGGAAATGTTACCATTCTTATGATTTCCTCCAATGAAATCCTTTCTTCTATTTTGAATGATAGATTACTGCAAAAGGAAACAGTTTGTTTGTGAAATATTTTTCTTTACCATGAAATTTTCTGCAACTTAGGACTTTGTGAACTGTGGAATACAGAAATAAATGCATATACTAACTTGAATATTTTATGATAAAATAGAATCCATAGAGTTAGCAATTGAAGTATTTCTGATAAGAACCTACTTTCTTGGTATTTGATGTTGCTAATGAACACAAGTTTTCATGCCTTGGAAAATCAAACAAGTGGCTGGTGGGACTGACAGAATATTGTGAGAAGTATGATGATTTTCTTTCTAAAATGAAAGGATTGCCTATCTGTACCTACCTGGCCACAGGAGCCCTAGGGACAGCGCACTGAGGGGACTACTTCAGAGCAGGGGGAGCTGTATCTGCTCCCATTCAAACCCTGATTGCATCCCCAGAGTTCACGCAATACAGCAGACTAGGGAGGATGTAGGCCTTTGCTAACAAAGATATTAGCAGTAACAAACCTCAGTCCTGGACAAGCACAGTTGTGCTCCTATAGGCTGTATGAACTTGAACAATGTGGTGTCTCACCTGTCTGCCTAGGGAAGTAGCTGGGAAATGTGCGACAACCTAAGTAAAGGCACTGACTAGCTGCAACCAGTCTTCATCGATTGGGTGATTTCTGTACTAGGTATGTCAAATGTGAGAGTTTTCTTTATATATTTAGCATTTTTTTATGCTTTTAATGTTGAGGATGACATTTTTGCTACGATTTTGGCTTTGCATTAATAAATTGATCACAATAATTTAAAGGAGGATATTTATATCTCTTTTGTTGAAGGAAATTTACTCAACTCATTTAGAGTGTTTTAAAATCTTTATCATATTAAATTAAGGCAGGATATAAGCTGTCTTAAAATATAATCCTTTTTTACCTGTTGATATCTCTGTGTAGGCAGGAGAACAGACCTGCTTTCATTGACTCTGAATAGTAGTAAAAGCTGAAATCTCCTAGAGCGTTACTAATTGAGACTCCATGTACTATTCACATACTTGGCTCATACTCATAATCTGTCCAAAATCAAAGGGCATTTAAAGATCACTGAGAGAAACAACTCTTGCCAGGTTATTTTTATCAAATTTCTTCAAGCAGTGTTTGAAAATAAAATCGTGATCAATATTATAGTAAGCCTACTGAAGCCTATTAATTTCTAAGGTAAAGCATCTGGCTAAACCTTTTAGTTGTGTAGTTAAGGAAGAAAACTTCTCCACTCCCCAGTGAATTCAGAGGCATAAAATTTTGTACAGTTTTACTCTTTTAGTCCACAGACTGAAATAAATACATCCCTAAAGATCAGAAAAACACTTTAATTAGTCTTAAAGCACCAATTCATATGATTATCTCTCCAGTTAGCAGTTGCACTGAGCGTTGAGCAAAAGAAAGCATGGTGAGTTCCCTATGTGAGTGGTGTTCTCCTAGGAGAAGGTCCAGGATACAGTGACAATAACTGGGAAACCTTTAGGTGCTTGAGCTCCTGAAAATAACTTCGAAACCAAACTTGTTGTCAGTAACAGAGGATTTTATTATTGTGGTGCAAAGAAATGTACACAGATGTGATGGGGTTAAAATACATTACTCCGGTACATTGACTATTTAAGTTAAAGGCACCTGGAAAATGGCAGGTGCAAAATGATCACTTTGACCTTTGTGCTGTTTTTAAGAGAAAGAAGATGCAATTCCCCCAATTGTACACCCTCCAATATTACATCAATGCAACATCATGATTTTCAAAAATGAGAAACTGAAACTGAGAGAATACTATATAGGCTTTGTTAGAATAACTCTTATTTTTTCAGTCTCCCTGCATAATTTAGTTGCTTCTTTGCAAGTTGCTACTCTGTCCAATTCAGCATATGAGTAACTGACTTTAACTACTTCTTTGGGCCTTCATTTTATTATGAGGGCTACCATGCCAAATAAAACTTGCATTATGCTTTTCTCCTATTAATCTGTTTTTTTGTCATTTAATCCTCAAACCCAGCTGGGACCCTAAGAGGATGGAAGTGGAGCATTTCTGCCCCTACCCACACCAGGAAGTGCATTGTCCCAAAGTTTTAGAGTTTGATCATCTTTGACTCATTTTTGACCATAACTATATTGGTCACAAAATACTAAAACATACACCACACAGTTACATAATTATTTCTAAACACCATCCCCAACACCACACTAGTTCTGCCTACATCTAGGTATTGTACGTGTGTGTGTGTGTGTGTGTGTGTGTGTGTGTGTGTTGAGCCACATCTTTGGAGTAAAATAAGTCCACTTGCCTCTTTAAACTTTATATTTTTGTCTGGAGTTAGGAATTTTGTGTCAATTTATTTTCCTTACTGCTAAGTTTTGGTATTGAAGACTCTGCTGAGTAATCTAGCTGTTGTTTTTTTTTTTCAAACCTGTATTTCAGAAAGTAGGTGGTGGAAAAAAATCCACAGTTAAATATGTGATAAAATAGGAATGATGTTTTTGAATTAGTCTATACATTTTGGAAGGATTATCGTGGGTGGTTTGAAGCATAATGAAGTCCAGGCTGGAGTGTTGTGATCTTTTTTCATCTTGAGTCTCCTCCTTGGGGTGAAGATGTCAAAGACACTTGAAACTGATTTCACCCAAACAGATTTCATGTAAACCTCAGAAATCTTTGGTCTGTTTCTTCCAAGAAGTATCTGCAGCAATGAGTTGGTAGAAAGTAAAAGTTGGGGCAATTTTCAGTAACATTTATCTCAGTAGATTCTGATTTGAAAGTTGCCTAGCTTACACAAAACTTAACAAGTCAAAGTACATAAAACTGTGACGAAAAGGTGAACAATTAATACTCTCTCTAACATTCTGCTTCATAATCATTTCACATTTCTTCATTTAGTCACTAACCAATTTGTTACATGAATTTTAAAAATGGCGAGGGTAAGCCACTACTTAGAATCATGTGACATGATGAGTGAGGCACAATTTGGCTTCTGTAGCCTCCTGCACTTGATGATAAGCTAAAAGTGACCACATATAGGGTGTGCTGGAGGTGAATTTGTCAATAACATTTCTTAATAGCGATGATAAATCAATTACTTTGGCATAGTAATATTTAAAATAAAGCATAGATTTAACTATAAAGATACTTAGCAACATTTCATGTAAAACAGAATTTAAACAGGTGCTGTTGCTTATGGTGTAGCAAGGTGTACTGGATACATGAACAAGAATCTTGAGAATTGGGCTCTTTAATTATTTCTGTTTTGATGATGAGGAAACATGTATAACATGTATAACATGTAAAATGATGTGCCTACTATGCATGTTTATTAAATGTTAAGGAGTTCTTTATAGAGTACTAACTTATTCCAAAGCTTATAGTCTCATCTTTTCAATTTCTGCAGTGCCTCTCAAGAGAAATACTGCATTCCAAATGATTTCAAAAAAAAAAGGGATTCAAGATTTTATTTTAAAAAGTAGAGATATTTCTCTAATGACCAGCGAAGATGAGCTTTCTTCATGTTTGTTGGCTGCATAACTGTCTTCTTTTGAAAAGTGTCTGTTCATATCCTTTTTTGTTTGTTTTTCTCTTGTAAATTTGTTAGGTTCTCCATGTATTCTGGATAGTACCCCTTTGAAATATGGGTAGATTGCAATTTTTTTTCCCATTCTGTTGGTTGCTAGTCCACTCTATTGATACTTTCTTTTGCTGTGCAGAAGCTCTTAAGTTTAATTAGATCCCATTTGTCTATTTTGGCTTTTGTTGTCATTGCTTTTGAGAGAAATGCAAATCAAAACCACATTGAGATATCACCTCACACCAGTTAGAATGGTGATCATTAAAAAATCTGGAGACAACAGATGCTGGAGAGGATGTGGAAAAATAGGAAGGCTTTTACACTGTTGGTTGGAGGGTAAATTAATTCAATCATTGTGGAAAACAGTGTGGTGATTCCTCAAGGATCTAGAAATAAAAATACCATTTGACACAGTAATCTTATTACTGAATATATGTCAAAAGGATTATAAATCATTCTATTATAAAGACACATGCACATGTATGTTTATTGTGGCACTGTTTACAATAACAAAGACTTGAAACTAATCCAAATGCCCATCAAAGATAGACTGGAAAAAGAAAATGTGGCACATATATGCTATGGAATACTATGCAGCCATAAAAAAGGGTAAGTTCATGTCCTCTGCAGGGACATGGATAAAACTGGAAACTATCATTCTCAGCAAACTGACACAAGAACAGAAAACCAAACACCACATGTTCTCACTCATAAGTTGGTGTTGAACAATGAAAACACATGGACACAGGGAGGCAAACATCACACACCAGGGCCTGGGGGATAGGAGGCTAGGGGAGAAATAGCAGAGGGTGGGGGGATTGAGAAGGGATAGCGTTAGGAGAAATGCCTAATGTAGATGACGGGGAGATGGATGCAGCAAACCACCACCATAGCATGTGTATACATATGTAACAAACCTGCACAATCTGCACATGTACCCCAGAACTTAAAGTATATTTTTTAAAAAGTCAAAAAAATATAAATATTTTGTAAAAATAGAAGAAATACAACTTCAGCTTTGGCTGTTTGTATAAACACAATTATTAAAATTTTGTTTTCTTTAAGCCTACCTGTGTTTCATTCTTGGAAGAAATAGAATTTAGAATTACAGAGCATAAGGCATTTTCTCCTGCCCTCCTAGGATTTTAGCATACCTGCAATAATTCTTCATTGTTGAAAACAATTCATGCAGATTTTATAGCCTTGAAAGTATGAGTAAAGACAACTACAAGATTTGAAAATTGTTCATAAAATTTTAATAAAATATTAGCTGACAGTTATTTCTAAATTTGTTAACTGTCAACTGGTTAAAAAGCCCGTGACAATGAAGATACTTGCTCTCAATGATCTGGAATGTACTGTGACTATAGGATAAAAATTGATCTCAGAGCCTCTAAAAAACCTTCTTACATTTATTATATTCTTGGAAAATTGTTCTGCTACTTCTTTTTTCTCTTAGCTAATGTGAAATTATATTACTTTCTTTATTTTTCATGCCAGTGTCTTTTTTCTGTTTTGTTCAAACAGCTTTCTCAGTATTTCCTTCTTCCTATGACTCTTTTTTCTTTTTCTTAAACCAAGGCAAACAATGAGAAGGATAAAGAAGTTCTGTGATTGAGGGCAAGTAAAAGAGTTGTTTAATAAATTGTATGAAAAAGTATAAAAATTAAATCTGATAATATATTCTATCCTTTTAATCTTATTGAATATTATAGTTTTGCTGTCAAAACTTCTACAGATAATTACAAGCTGATGTCAGTATACTTAGAACGGTCAGATGAAAATCAAGTTTTAGTATCTGTAGTGGGTATGCATAAAGTACAATATTTGTGCATTTGTGTGTTTGATGTAGGTTATCTATTACCTGAATCTTTTAGCATGTTATCTTAATCAGACAATCTGTTTTCTATCTGTTAACCGATAACTGTAAGTGGTGCAGAAAACTGTCTGGAAAGTGAGAGACTTACATCAAATATTCTGAAAGCTGAAGTTCATTGATTAGGAAGTGTCAGGACAGATTTTATACTCAGGGATTCTATGGTATTTGCATTCTTTGTTCAAATGTACTTTACTTTTGAATGCTGCAGATTCAGCATCTTTAACAGTGCCCAATTAGGAGAAAGCCTAAGGAAGCCCTAAGGAAACATTAAACAATTACATAGAAAAAAATATTTTCTTAACAAGTTTCAAAATTGATCATATTTTAAGTTTTGATGGAATCTTTACACAGGATAATCTTTAGTAGTAAATATATCAGTAAAATCTGTTTAATAAGTTATTAGAGAAAAGTCTGAAACATCAGTTCAGAGGGAACACTTGATATCTCTCATCATTCTGCAAAACTAAACTGCAAAACTAAAAACTGGTTCAATTAGGATCAGGCTGTCAGTAGTACTAGAATGTGAAAAATGTGTGTGTATTTTATACAATTTGAGAGAAAAAAAATGTTTTCTGTTTACCTAAGAAAAAAAGGCCTCAGGGTCTCTTCTTCCATGAAGATAAAGATAGCTTAAGGTCAATCCTTGAAAATTTAAAGGCTATTTTATATCTCTTCCCTCTCTACTTTGCACATTAGATTCCAGAGAGAGTAGTAATACGTGAGAGGGTAGGAAATGGTTGTTTTTGCAGAGGGGGAGAGAAAACAAAACCCAAAACCAAAACCAAGATTTCCTCCATTTGATACTATATTAAAAGCATGTATTCTTACTGTGGTTAAGAAAAATTGAAACAGAGAAGTTTTGGGGTTAACTCTTCTGAATTTAAGACATTTATATAAACGCAGAATAAAATAGTCTAAAGTTTGGCCTGAATATCAATATATTGGCTCTGTAAATTTGTATTTGTTCTATTCTTTTTAATATTTGAGCACAACTTTAATTTGCTTCATCTAGTTTATACATACTCAGCCTTCTGACTTCCTACTAAATTACATTTTCTTCTAGCTTACCATGTTTCTATTATATTTATATATATATATGTATACACATATATATTACATATATACACACAATATTTTAAGCCAATCTTACAGTTCATAAATATTCTTTTGTATGTTTTCAAGACTCACCCATTCAATACTCCCTAATGAAATTTTGATCTATTCTCAAGATTTTTCTCTACCAGAAAATGTATTCCATTTGTCCTCTGAATCCCAAATGTTCTCTGTGTCAAAATGCATGGCTTTTTTTGTAGTTGTTCAGGTTTTTCAAAGTCCAGCCATTTATTTTGAAATAAGGTTATATTTATAGAAACGTTCCAAAAGTGGTTCACAAGAGTTTCTAGAGACCCTACATCCAGATTTCACTAATGTTAACATCTTGCATAACTAGGGAGTACTTATCAAAATTAAGAAATTAACATTATTATAACACTACAATGAAACTAAGGGCTTTGTTTTGATTTCATTAGTTTTTCCACTGATGTCATTATTCTGTTCCAGCATCCGATCCTGGAATGCATATTGCATCTATTTGCCTTCTATGTTTCTACATGTGTTATTAGTCTTCTCTAATTTGGCAGTTTCTCAGTTTTTCCTTGACTTCCATGACATTGTCACTTTTGAAAAGTTGTGGTCTGTGATTTTTGTGAGATATTTATCAATATGGATGTATCCGATGTTGTCTCATGATTACACTGAAGTTATGGGTTTTGGTGATAAATACCTTAGTGGTGAAGTACTCTTCCTATCAAGTCAGATCCGGGATGCATGATCTCACCATGACTTTTACAGCTGATATCCACCTTAATCACTTGGCTAAGTGCTGTCAGGTTTCTGTACCATGAAGTCACTTTTTGTCAGCACTTTGAATAGTATATGCCTGCGTGGATGTTTGTTCATATATGTGTGTTTGGTTTTCTTTGCTTTTGGTATTTAACCTGCTTGGTTTACTTTAGGCTGCTTATATATGTGTTTTGGGGTCTGTTATAATTCATAAAGTTCTCAACTATGATTTTTTCAGATGTGTTTTCTATCTCATTCCCTCTCTTCTTTCTTTTTTTTTTTTTTCGGCATAGGTTCCAATTTTGCATAGGTTACACAGCACTTTTATTTCACCTTCCTTAAATTCCTCTATTTTCTCTACCCACTTTTTTTTTCTGTCAATTTTAGCTTGGGTTAATTTTACTGAATTACTTTCAAATTCACTTAGTCTTTTGTGTTGTTAAATTTAGTAACCAGTCTCTTGAAGGAATACTTCATTTCCATTACTCCATATATATACATTTTTTTCTTCGTTTTTTTTAATTTTACTTTAAATTCTGGGATACATGTGTAGATGTTGCAGCATTGTTACATAGGTATACACATGCCATGGTGGTTTGCTGCCTCCCTCCCCGCCCCGTCACCTACCTTAGGTATTTCTCCTAATGTTATCCCTCCCCAATCCCCCTACTTCCTGCTATCCGTCCCCTAAACCCCACCTCCCAACAGACCACAGTGATTGATGTTCCCCTCCCTGTGTCCATGTGTTCTCAATGTTCAACACCCACTTATAAGTGAGAATATGCAGTGTTTGGTTTTCTGTTCTTGTGTCGTTTGGTAAGAATGATGGTTTTCAGATTCATCCATGTCCCTGCAAAGGACATGAACTCATCTTTTTTATGGCTGTATGGTTGTCCCACGGTGTATATGTGCCACATTTTCTTTATCTAGTCTATCTTCGATGGGTATTTGGGTTGGTTCCAAGTCTTTGCTATTGTAAACAGTGCTGCAATAAATATACGTGTGCATGTGTCTTTATAATAGATCAATTTATAATCCTTCAGGTATATACCCAGTAATGGGATTGCTGGGTCAAATAGTATTTCTATTTCTAGATCCTTGAGGAATTGCCACACTGTCTTCTACAATGGTTGAACTAATTTACACTTTCACCAACAGTGTAAAAGTGTTCCTATTTCTCTATATCCTCTCCAGCATCTGTTGTCGCCAGATTTTTTAATGATCACCATTCTAACTGGCGTGAGGTGGTAGCTCAATGTGGTTTTGATTTGCATTTCTCTAATAACCAGTGATGATGAGCATTTTTTAATATGTTTGTTGGCCACGTAAATGACTTCTTTTGGAAAATGTCTGTTCATAATATTTCCATTTGATGCTTTCTTAAAGTTTATCTCTGCTGAAACTACCTATGTAATTATTTATGAGGTCTAAGTTGTCCATTAGATTTTCTAATGTTTAATTATAGATATTGAAAATTTTCTACCTCATAGTTTCAACATCTGTGTCACATCTGAGTCTGATTCTGATCATTGCTTTGTCTCTTTAGATTGTTTTTGCCTTTTGGTAGGCCTTCTTTTTTTTCTCTCTCTCTCCCTGGATATTGTTGTTGAAAGCAAGAAGTCACACAGGACAGAAGGTGGTGAAGTGAATGTTTTCTGATTGAATATCACTTCAGTATAGGGGTTTGTGTTAGTAGAGTTGGAAGTTGTGCTGGGAATGAAGTTATCATTAGATTGCCCACAGGCATTAAATGTCAAATTCTTCATGATGCCTTATGTTTAAGTATTATCTCTGGCCTGGATTTTCCAGAGAGTTTCTTTCTCTCAATTTCTGCTCTCCATGTTTCTCTTCCTCTCACCCCCATCAGCCCATGCACTACCCTCCAGAGAGAATGTGTCTCTTCAAAATCTTCTAACTGTGGTGGTGTGGGCTGGGGACAGAGGATATCCTCTGATTTTCTGATTAAGGCTCAGTCTCAGGCAGCCATTGCATACCTGGGTCTCAGGGGTATGTATGCGTGTGTTTGTGTGTGTGTGTGTGTATACCTGGGTTCTCAAGTGTATATATTAGTTCTCAGGTATATCACCTTCCCAAGTACTCCTCTTCATACTCCAGCTTAAGTGCTGGGCCTAGCACATGTTCCTGCCCATCTTCTGGGTGTGAAGTTTTGGTCTTCCTCTCTTCTTTCACCAACCACAGTAAGTTTCCACTCATGCCTAAAGGCAGCAGTTTTATTGTTACAAATTTTCTCTTTTTTTCTGAATGGAAACAGAGGACATGGGTCTTGAGAGACGTTTTGGCAGGGGCTGCTTTTCTCTTCCTCACATTGTGACCAACACTCAAAAGAAGTTTTCCACTGTGTCCTCCCCCATGCACCTTTCTAGAGAACCTTCTCAGTGAGCTGCTGTCTGTACGCATGGTGGAAAGGCTTGCGTGATTATAAGAACCCTTTTGTATCCACGAACACCAGGAGGTTCACACTCTCACACTACCCTGCATTTGGCATACAGCCGTTTGTCCATTTGTGCTGCTATAACAAAATGCCTGATGCTACACAAATTTTAAAGACCAGAAATATATTTTCCATAGTTCTGAAGGCTGGGAAGTCCCAGACCAAGGCACAGCATGTCTGTGGTCTTGTGAGGGCCTGCTCCACCAATGCTGTCTTCTTCTGGTGGAAGGCAGAGGGGCCAAAGGAACAAGTGCTTTGTCCTCACATGGTAGAAGATCTGAAGGATGAAAGGGGCTAAAGGTGCTAAAGTCAGTTCCCTTCAGTGCTTGTATATGGCACAGACCCTTTTACAAGGGTAGGGACTAATGACTTAATCACTTCCCCAAAGACTCCACCTCTTAATACCACCACAGCAAATATTAAGTTTCATCACATGAATTTTTAGAGTATTCAGACCACAGCATATAATATACTAGTTTGCCTCAGCTGCAGAAAAAAAACAAAAAGACAAAAAACAAAACTAAACTGAAAAAAGGACCCTACAGACCAGGTCATTACAATAGCAGACATCTATTTTCTTACAGTTCTGCAGGCCAGAAGTCTTGACAGCAAAGTGTCTTCAGAATTGTATTTTTTCTGAAGATCTCCAGGAAATATGTGTTCCATACTCCTCTCTGAAATTTTGGTTGTTTGCTGAAAATCTTTGAAGGTCTTTGGCTTGTGACAGCACATCCGTCTGTCTTCACCTTGTATTCTCCTGTGTGTGCACTCAAATTAGTTTTCTTTTTATGGGAACACAAGTTGTACAGATTAGGAGCCCACCTTACTCCATATGATCTCAACTTAAATAATCACATGTGCAATTACACTATTTCCAAATAAGTTTATATTCTGAGTTGCTTGGGCTTATGGCTTTCAACATATGGATTTCGTGGGTATAAAATTCAACCTATAACATATAAGATCTGTTGCATTTGTCCCAAATATCTAAACTTATTTTTTCTCTGTAAGTAACTGTTTTACTCCAAAAATTACCATAGTAATTTGTCTTGAGACATGAGCACTAGTTGGGCCAGCATTTTTCTCGATATAAACGTGAATGGAATGCCTTTTCCAGTTCTGTATCTGTGACATGACATGAGAACTAAACCATGGTATTTTCATCTCTAAAAATGGGCTTTGAGTCCTCAGAATGTTTATAAAAATTTGAGTTTACTCTTGATAACATCATATGTGTAATAAGTTATTCATGCCATGAGTTAACATTATTTAATAAATTTTAATGCTTACAAATTATGATGTCTGAAGAAAGAAACTTTAAATAAAATATCTTGAAAATTTCCTGGATCAAAAACCATTTAATAGATGCTCAATAAATATGCAATGGATAATACAAATGCTATCAGACATAGAAACAACAACCATAAAAAATCACATATATTCTGCTTAAATGTGCGTAGACTTGGATTATATGTTGCCATGATTATTTTTGAAGTATGGTTGGCTTTTTATGTTTGCACTGATATCGATTAACATAACAAAACAGCAAAAAAGAAGATAAACTACTTTGTTGAAATTTTGTATTTGTCATAACCAGAAAAGCCACATAATGTTTATTCCTTTGTAAGGGAAACATTTTTTTTTTTACTTTTATTTTTATTTTTAAACCTTTGGGAAAAGTCTGTCTCATTTTGTAAACTCAGGACCTGTGAACCCTCTTAACAGATGATTGGCTGATATTTTATATAAAACTGTGTGTGTATGTACACCTGATTTTAAGTGTTCTCATTACTGTAATGCGTCAAAGGTTTCAGAGAAGCACCTGACACAGTTCAAGATATTTCCAAAGATTTACTTCTCTGGGCAGGCATCATGATTTACTACCACTGTCGGCTGGAGAAAGCTCTGTGCCCACCAACACAATGCAATTTGATATCATGCCTAGAAATGCCAGCACTGGCAAATGTCTCTCTTTAAGCACTAGAACATTATTGTGTAAGTTCCCCATAGAGCTATTTTCTAAATGGTCTGAGAAAGTATAGTGGGAATGGCTGAAAAGAATAAATGTTTCTCTTACCCTTGTGGTTGACAAGAAGAAAGACCTGCTTGTAAAAAAAAATGGGTCTAAGAGAGTGAAAGGGAAATCATCTTCCTTCACAATTTGCATTTTTCTAGACACTCTCAGCAGGATTTACTTTGCACATCTGTCTGTTTGGATCATGTAAGCCCCTCATTTCTTCATTATTAACACACTTGGAGTTCTTGCAAGAGCAGGAATTATTATTTTTTAAAAATTGAATGTATTTATTTTATAAGCTTTGTGCATAAAAAGCTTGATATCTTATGTAAGGGAGATCCTAGGTGATTTTGATCACTGTCAGAATACTCCTTTAATGCTGAAGTCAAAGAGTTTGTAACATAATTTAAAATATGTATAGTTAAATATGGATTATATTATATACGTAAATATGTGAGATGGGAAAAAAATTAAATACAGGTGTTCTTTGCCATTACAAATGACTCTTCTTTGCCATGGTCATATTTGATATTATGCATTGTGGTTGCTGTTTCATGAAGAGATGTGCAAATGGTTAGTGGAAGCCACAGCCAAATATCTGGAGCAAATGAGCTCATGGAATTAAAGGCCTTGCAATGTTCAAATTGCCTTCCTCCCTGCTCTTCTGCATCTCTCCTTAATGATATCTCAGAGAAACAAAGTACATTCATGTAATAATGTATTCTGTTACATTATTAATGTACATGCTAGTCTAGTTCAATTTTAAATTTAAATCTTACTTTTTGTTGAAGTATCTTCCGCTTCCCACCCCAGGAAGAATAATTAGGAAAACCAAAAGACACTAATGTCGAATTTGAAAATATTTACATAATTAATAGACATTCTGTTGTGTTTTATTTTTACACACTTGGACAGATGTGGTTAAAATAAAATTCCCAAGCTTGATCGTTATATCAAAAGAAGAGCTGAATGGTCTTCCAGTTCATATTCCTCAATGCACAAATGGGTAAAATGAAGTCCAGAGAAATAAAGTGCATTCTTTATGACACATTTGCCATTAGAGGAAACATTGGTAATACTGTATAATCTCAATTATAAAGGCATTTGCTTAGAGTCTCCACTCTTCAAAATCTCCGGACCATGTTTTATATCCATTGTCTTTTCAGCTTCTTCTATTCTGTGTTTTCTGTTTTACACATTAACCTCCCCCTTTTTCTTATTCAGGGCCAAGTTTTAGATTGGCACAGCTGGAAGTTTAGTTAAATTCAGAGGAGGTGGAAAACACAAGTAAATGCATTTGAGAATAATTCATGCCAGTGTTCTCACAGTTGGAAAAAGCAGGTATAAATATGAAAATGAGAAAGGCTCATTTTCTGTAGTATAGTGTTGGATTTTAGTGGGAGGTATTAGTCTTCACTCAGGGTGTTTAGACTAGATTTGGATTATATCTAGTCTATACATATACAATTACATCAATGCATTTTTGTGTTTATAGGTGTGTGTATTTGTGTATTTATATTTATGTTTCTTGACAAAGTCAGCTTAGGGCAGCTAGAAACAAGAAAACCTTAGCAGTAATAGGTATAATTACCATCCAAATCTTGGTTTATAAATACCATTCCCTACAAAAATAACAAGATCTATTTGGAGAAATGGCTTATCCTTAGGCTTGGGTTAGAAAAAGACAAAATGAGTCTAGAACACCTGGTGCTAGAATGTAAAGCAGTTATGAGAAACTGATAATAAATAAAAATCTTTTAGTCATAGTGCTCTAAGTAAAATGATTTAATTGGCCATTCTCCATGTCCCATGAATTCAGATTTCTGTCAATAAAGATGATCCTTCCATATAGAAAACCAGGCCTTACAGAATCAAGATAAACAAGACATGTTACAAATGTATGTATTTTCCACATTATGTCACAGTTCCAGGATTCTAAGTGAAATCAAAATCCAACTCTGTATTCTAGAGGTTGTATCAGCAAATGTATACTAAAATGTGACGTTTTGTTATTGATATTTTTAATTAGCAACACTGGGAGACTACAGATGCTAACTGAACTCTACAGATGTCCAATATTGCTGACTAAATGAAAAATACTCTAGACAATTATTATTAGAGAAAAACAAAGTCTACAGAAATTAACACACATAGATCCAGAGTAGCTCCATCTCTGTGCCAACAATCCTCTAGCCAGAACTATTCTTTCTCTTTTTGATATGGTTTTCATTTCTAAGTATATTTAAATATGCAGAAAAGTTGCAGAAATAGCACACACAGCTGCTTTATAACTTTCATATAACTTGTTGATAAGTTATCACTTTTATCTCAATACATTAGTTGTATAAGAACAAGGACATTCTATGATCTATTCAGAGGTCAACTTTAACTTAAATAAATTAGTATCAACCCCCTATTAACACTTAATACACAGACCCCAACTTATTTCACCCAACTACTCAAAAAGGGTTGTGGTGATAATTCATGATTTATGCACTCAAGCCATAAAACCACAAACGTAATTATGCAGTCCTCTCAGTTCTTGGTATTAGGAGGCATACAATATGGATTTATCCCAGGAAGTTAGAATTTGTCATTTAAGATGGTGTCTGATATTTTTTCATTGTAAAGAATATACTAACAATAATGTTAAAATTATTACATAATAATGATGTGCTTATAGTATGTATTTTGTGTGGAGATATTTTTGAAACATGAAAATTTTTAAATCTATTCAAACTCCCAATCACCACTTCTAGCATCATTGATGATCCTTGTCTCAATGTGTGATTACAAGAGTCATTGTTAAATGGTGATTTTCTAATTTATCTCTCTCTCCCCATATTTTCTTAGACATTCTGGGATTTCCCTAGTCAGATCTGTGAATTCATGAATTCGTTGGATGCACTTTCTATTTTCCACATTATGTAGGGTGAATTTTTGCTAATTTTTCTGTCAGTGCAAAACTAGGTTGTTCTTATCCGTAGCCTAAAATAATTGCTATTTTCACACAGTCTCCTTGGATCCTTTTAACTTTTGTCTGTTTTGCAATCCAAAAGCCAAAACTGCATGTCTTGCATCAGCACCTAAATTCCAAGCACCGAATTACATTCTAGTTATCTAGTGTTGCATTACTAACTACTTTGAATGTTATAGTGGCTTAAAACAAACAAAGCTGATTCTATTTCACTAATATGTGGTCCAAGAATTTGTCCAGGAACCAGGTGAGCAATTCTTCTGTCCCGTGTTTTGTCACCACAAAGTCACTTGATGATATGCAGCTTGAGGCTGGATTTGCAGGCTCTGAGATGACTTCACTCACAAACCTAGTGCCTGTTTAGAAATGTCAGATGTCTGGGCTCAGATGGATCACACTCTCCCTTTCCACATGGCTGGTCAACAAAGTTCCTGGGCCGCTTCTACGACAGTTCAGGGTTCTGAGAGTGAGTATTCTAAGAGAAAGGAAGTTTCGAACATGTTAGCAATAGGGCCAAGAAAGTGGAATAGTGGCACTTCTGCTATGCCTCCTCCACATATATACAGTTAATTAATTTTTGAAGATGAGTAAATGTAATGGGAAATACAGTGCTGCAACAATTGAATAAATATATAGAAAAAATAAACCTCGAACATAACTTCACATCATATAGAAAAATTACTATGGATAATAGACCTATATAGAAATCCCAAACTATTGCATTTCTAGGAAGCATAGAAAAATATACATTTATGATTTTGGACTAGGAAAATACTTTTTTACATGCCGAGGAAAAATATCATAAAAAATGATAACTTGGAATTGACAAAAATTTATGATATTTATTCTTCATACACACAAATCAGAAAATTCACAGCCATACTAGAGATTCTAAGTAAATTTCACCAAATGTATTTTACAGATATTGCATCTAGAATATATGAATAACTCTTACAAATCAACAATAAAAATGTAAAACAATCTCCCACCAAAAGACAAAAATATTTGAACAGACACATCACAAATGAAAATGTGCACATTAAAAGACGGTTAAACCTCATTCGTTATGAGGGAAACAAAGATTAAAATCATTATGAGATACTACTGCTCATCAACTAGAATGGCAAGAATTAAAAAGGTTTTTAAAAAGAGCAAATTAAGTTCAAGGTAATCAGAAAACAAGAATTAGAGCAGAGATCAGTAAAATTGAAAACAGGATATCAATAGAGAAAATCAACATAAGTAAAAGCTAATTTTTATAAAAATATATAAAATTGATAAGCACCTAGTCATGTTAACTAAGACAAAAAGAGAGAAGATATAAATTCCTAATACCAGAAATGAAAGAAGGGTCTCACTACAGATCCCATGGACATGAAGAGGATAATAAATATTTGGAAAAACTCTATACCTAGAAAATTCACAACCTAGATGTCATTCCTTCTAAGATACAATCTGTCTAAGTTCTTATAAGAAGAAAAATATTGTATGAAGAGACTTATTTATGAAAGAATTTGAATCAATTATTAATAACCTTTCAAAACATAAAACATCATGCCCTGATCAGTTCACCAGTGAATTCTCCCATACATTAAAAGAAGAAATTATACCCATTTTTGACAATGTTTTACAGAAGACACAAACCGAGAAAACCTTTCTTTTTTTTTTTTTTTTTTTTTTATTTTTTGAAAGAAAGAAAAAGAGAGGAAAGAAAGTGAGAGTGAAAGAAAAAAAAAAAAACTGTACGAGAGAAAGAAAGAGGAAGGAAAAGAGGGAGAGAGAACAGGATTCTTGTTCTACTGCCCAGGCTAGAATGCAGTCTAAAAATGGGTATTAAAAACCTCTATTATGCCAATAATTGTGTTTAACAA